>JAMKCH010056172.1:0-14551 GCA_023653785.1 Ophioderma brevispina
TCTGTGCTTCAAATTTCTCTTGTCTTGATGGATTTTTCCATACTGAGCTGCTAATTCCGGCTTCCCTCTGAGGTCTTGGTATTGTAAAATAAGACATTTGGGTATTTTTCCTCAGTCAATTGAGCTTTGACCTTGAAGTTCTACTTCTCTATAGCAAGCTGGCTCTTACCAGCATTAATGTTATACATACACTCTGTCTTTCATAGTGGGTATGTAAAGCCGTCTTCCATTCTCACGTAAATTAAGTCTTTTAATCTACCCATATCTGTCTGAGTTTCCTTACGATGTTCCTCTAAAAATGGTGACAATTTTTCTATCTCATACTCAATCCTTCTAGATAACTCTTCTAGATCTTTCTTGCACGAGTCCGAATCCAACACTTTCTGTGCTTTTTGTTTTATTTCAAAGAGCTCTTACAAATTCTTCCTCATCAAATTCAACATGAATGTCTTCCCAAGCAGTCTTGAGTTCGGCTGCCATAGACTTTTTATTTTTAACTTTTTCATTTGTTGGATAAGACCTCAATAACAGATTCTTTTGCTTCACTTAACTTTTCATTATCTAAGCAGTCATTCATTACAGTTTCTTGCAAGCTGTAAGCTCTATGTAAACGATGCCTGCAACTCTTCATTCACAGGTGTAATGGTTTTCTTCTCTGGTTGAATTCTATCCTGCAAGCATGCCCACTAGATCCTTCACCCTCACTGACTGAGGAATATCCCAGTTTGCCATCTAAGGGCATATGTTAGAAGAGTTCATCAGGCAGCAACAGATCCTTCAGATGCATGAAGAAGGAAAGCCTGGCAATATCTGGTCTCCATTTGCATCCGCAATGATGTAGGACTGCTCCCGAGCCGACTCCTCCAAACTTTCTTCAATGAGATGCCTGTCCTGTCATTGCGCCGTTCAGAACTATCTAAACCCTAACAATATGCCTTTTCAGTTATCAGTTCTCGAATCATTTGATTCCGTATCACAGAGCACCTTTGTTTGTCTTTTAAGACGCGGGGTTCTCCAATCGGAGAATCTCAAGTTGTTGTCTCATGGCTAGATTTTCTTGTTGTGTTTGCCCTGAAGCAAGTCTTGTATTCCGACATCCATCTACCGATGCGATCGCGCCTTCCAGCCACTGGGAACATGTTGGCGGTAGGAGGCTCAATGTCTCAGGTCATGGAATGTGGTGAGTTTAGTTTGGTCATCTTCTGCCTTGGACCATGGAATGTCTTAATCGGGCACTGTGACTGCATGGATGTGTCTGTCCACTGTAAGAGAACAAAACAAATTGAAATATAAACACACATGTTCAAAAGACAGATCCGGTTCAAATTAAGCTTCCCATAAGAGAACCAGATGTGTATTTATAAACATGACAGGTGAAAATAGTTTGTGTACTAAACTGTGATCAGTTCTAATTATGTCTCACAACAGCACAACTTGGTCTGTAATAAGCACATTTAGGAGCACTACAGGTAGAGCAGGTGTATGTTATTATTAAAGGGATTAGCAGTGATGTGCTAATCCGAAACATCGAAAAAATCACCAAAATTTGTATTTTCATATTTTTGTTACTGGCATGGATATGCAAACATAACCTGCAAGTGGTTGGCTTGAAATCCGTGTATTAAAGACAAGGCAGTGCTTTTTATCTGATACTTTAATTTCTATGTACGTGCGTATCAAAATTCCGACTTCAGATCAAAAAAAGCCTTCTTGGTGAATATCCGAGATTTTAAGTGTGATATTGTGCACCATGATCAATACAGTTTGACCTCAAACACAAACATTATTGATCTTTGTTTATTCTGTGCTACTGTAAACCACAATCAGCTGTTTATTGTAGATTTTGAGATGTCATCACTGTATATCTATTTGCGGGAGACGGTATTACAAATGTCCTCAAATACTTCATTTTTTTTACTATTTGGTGGTTTGTTTCTATGTTAAAGCAGTTATATGGAATTGTACACACTTATCCTTGATTTAAAACAAATGCATTTCCACATTTTTCGATTCTCTCGCAAGTCGCAATTTTGCTGCTAATCCCTTTAAATGCAGATGTTGGTCAACAGTCATGGCGTTAACCCTATTTGCCCTACACCCCTCCCCTCCCAAAAATGTCAAAACTTGGCATTTGCATGACACATATTTGGAATCAGCATGAAAATGATTGCAATGAGTCCAAACAAGCCTATATTAAGTCTTAGGGTCAGATGGATTTTGGATAGCGAAGAAAAAAGAAGCCACATTCAAAAGTTGCTGACTTATGTCAGCACCAAAAGTCATATAAACAGCACCATAAGTTCATCATGGTCAACCTACTCTAACATGGGTACTTGCATTTTGTCAGTATTGAACACTCACAGAACTTCAGACATACTTAGCAGAGCTACATTGTGGGTTTTTTGGTGTCTGTACATTGTGGGCTATAACAGTAATTAAGCCCCACAATGTAGTTCTGTACTTACAGACAGCCTCACAATGTAGTTCTGGTGAGAATTACAGACAGACACAAACAGACTGAAACATTATGGGCTTTTTCCAATATTGATTCTGATACCATATAGGTCCATATTAACCCCCCAAGACCTGTCTAAAAACAATGGAAAAAATGTCTTGTGGGGTTATCCCCACAAGTAAAAAAAAGCCCACAATGTATACGTCATACTTACAAATAACCCCACAATGTAGCTCTCGTAAAGACAGACAGACACACACAAAGACACATAGAGGTGCATTCTAGTATGATAACATAAGCCATACACTATTGTGGGTGCCAAAAATTCATATCAGCAGATTGATTCAACGTCTGAAAAAAAATGGAAAGAGCCAAAGAAAACACAAACTTCTTTTGCAAAAAAGTCTCCTCAACTGCAATGAATAAAAATTCAGGAAACATTCTATTCTATTTCTGACTCAACAACTGATTCTAAAGATAATGAATTGGGGTCACATTTTTACTCACTGTTAAGTTTGCTAACAAATAAACTTAAGGGGGGGTTATCACGCTGCTTTTGGGAAATTTTTTTTCCACTGCAAAAAGTGAGATATTGTAACAGCCATATGCGGTAAAGTCTTAGCTTTGAAATACTTTTTATTTGACTAAAATCCGACTCTCGGTTCCGAAGATACGGCTGATCAAAGTATCGGAGGCGACAAAAAAACTTGGCGAAAAGCATTTTGTCATATACTTTTTGGCAAGTATTATTAATTTCGACCAGTGATAATTAACAATATTTTTCAAAAATAATGATAGGATGTGGGTTTGTGGTTTCTTTTTAAGTCTTGTTTTGAATTGTTACAATAAACTGATTAAGATTAAATATAGCTCACTTTTAACATGACTGCGATACATTTTAGGGATTTCTTTATTTCCTCAACCTGGCTAGATTTAAACAAAAATTATTTTAAAAATTAATAACAAAGTAAATAAATTAAAAAAAGCAAAAAATAAAACATTTAAAAATTATGATAAATTCTACTCCACATAAACAATGCAAAATAATTAACATAATTATTAATAAATCGCGCCCTCAATGTTGCAACAAAAACTTAAAGGCTATATCTCAGTTCGTATAAAAAAAGCGCATAATAGCAATTTTCAAACAAAGTTAACTGAAAACGAAAAATGGTATAGGAATGAAATTTGGACAGATGTTAAGAAGACTAAGGTTTAGAAAACCATTTATTCAGATTTTTGAATTCCCCCTTCGTTTTAAAGTTATTCAGTAAAAAGTGCTTATTGTCTGGCTCACGGTTGCCATGTCAACCAATTCAAAAATCCAGAGAACATGGTTTCCTCCGGAATGTCCTAGCGAACATTCTCCCAAAAAATCCAATATGTACAGTCAACGTTGTTTGAGTTACGTTTGTTCAAAAAATTTAGCCAATCACAGGACCACCATAGCATGGTAAGTCCAATTGCAACAAAGGTGAAAATTATACGATTTGAAAAAGTCAGGTCAAGGCACAGATGGTATATGATATAGGTGACCATTTTGAGAAAGATCCTGAAGTCGCTCCTCGAAATTTCCAGAAATAGAGGGGATAACCCTCCCTTATGACAGCTCGTGATATTATACCAGGATGTCATTTAAACAACAGCACCATGCAAATATATTGTGCTTGGCTATAAAAATACCCAACATAACTGGTTATTAATTTCATTTTTTAGTATACAATATTGACTGCTAGAGGGGATGGTTGAAACTATAGGCCCAGTTGATCTCGAAACCTATCTTAAAACAGCTGTGAAAATGGAAGCAATTTCATTGGCTGATGCTGCGTTCAATTTGATTAATTGACCCCAGGTAGTTCGCGCTGCTTATTGAAGTTATTTAGGTTGAAGCGATGCGTCATACGCGTTTGCTACTTTCGCGCGCGCCTGCCAACGTGCGTCTAGTTGCGTAGGATCGTTGCGTTCAGCGGGTTGTTCGATTGTTGTCACTGGTGGTGCAGTACTTCTTGTTGTATTTAAGCCGAAAGCATCGCGAAATTGAGTTAAAGATAACTTTAAATGATAAAAGCTGGTAAGGAATGAGAATAAAGGTATGATTTGGGAAACCGGTACTCCCTTTACGACGAATTGAACCGGCGACAACATATTTGCGTGGGAAGAACTTGGCCTCCGGCCGCGTTCTCCACTTAAAATAATGGTATCGCTGGGATTCAATTCGTAGAAAAGAGAGTACCGGTTCCCAAAAATCATACCTTATTCTCTAACTATGACCCGAGGCGTAAGCCTAGGGGCATAGTATGGTTCGAGATCACCGAGGGCCTATTATAGTGTTCAACCATGGCTCCGAATAAAAAGCTCGAATTTGTTTTATATACCGAATATATAGATTCTGTCATCTGATTGGTTTAAAAGAACATTCTAAGCCGAGATGCTACACAGGCCTTATTCATGCGATTTTCGTTGAAAGGCACCAAAAGCAGTAAAATTGTTTTTACTGAAAATTAAGCTTGAGATAGATGCATGTGGACCAAAACACACTAAGGGGCGCTATTTGAAGTTGATGCTAAAGATTATACTTGATGTTCAAGTATTTAACCCTAATTTGTTGGAGGGCCCCAACGACAGGATGCGCCTGTGGCGACCTGGTAACTGGGGTCCCTCGACAGAATCGCCATGTGGAGGCCATGGCATGCATGCAGCAAGGTGTAAACAATTTTGTGTAAAACTAGGGTGCAAATCTTGTGAAGAATTAACAACCAACCTTTCTTGTGTTGAGGAAGCGATATTGGAGTCCAAAATGAATCGCCGTAATCGACTTCGTGCCATTTTTTGTCGACAAGAAGCGTACAATTTTCCTTGCATTCATTGACTCGATGATCGCAGCTCCGAATTCGACAGTGGTACATGTGACCGCAGTCTGCAAATGGCCGCGTCATCGGTGCAAAGTATAATCCTCGAATATCTTCAAGGTGTACTTTACCTGGGTTTGTATTTAGCCTTTTGAGCTGCATCTCCGAATTCTTGAAGATTTCAGCTACAAACTTGCTCAAAGCATGATACTGATGATCTGATGCTGCGATTCAGCCATTCACGTACGAGTAAACAAAATACATGCCTTTTCATTATCAGTTCTCGAATCATTTGATTCCGTATCACAGAGCACCTTAGTTTCTTTAAAGAGCGGACTTCTTTCCAATCGGAGAATCTCAAGTTGTGTCTCATGGCTAGATTTTCTTGTTGTGTTTGCTGAAGCAAGTCTTGTATTTCCGAACATCCATCTACAGATGGATCGGCCTTTTCAGCCCTTGACTCAGTGTTGGTGGAGGAGGATCAATGTCTAGGTAATGGAAGTGGTGCTAGTTAGTTTGGTCAACGCTGCCTTGGACCATGGGGAATGTCTTAACACGAGGATGTGACTGCATGGAAGTGTCTTGATCCACCGTAAGAGAACAAAAACAAATTGAAATATAAAACACACATGTCCAAAAGACAGATCCTTGTTCAAATTAAGCTTCCCAGTAAGAGAAACCAGATTTGTATTATAAACATGGAAAGGTGGAAAATTAGTTTTGGTGTAACTAAACGGTGAGTCAGTTCTACATTATTTAATGTCTCACAACAGCACAACGTGGTCTGTAATAAGCACATTTAGGAGCACTACCGGTAGAGCAGTTGTAGGTTATTATTAAAAAGGGATTACATGGACGGTTGCTAATCCGAAACATCGGAAAAAATCACCAAAATGGTATTTAATATTTTGTACTGGCATGGATATGCAACCAGAACCTGCAAGTGGTTGGCTTGAAATCCGGGGATTAAAGACAAGGCAGTGTTTTTTATCTGTACTTTAATGTCTAGTACGTGCGTATCAAAATTTCGGCCTTCAGATCAAAAAAGCCTTTTGGTGAATATCCCAGATATAATAACAAAGTACAAATATGATCAATTTCATATCTTGTTTTTATCTTTTAAACACAAAAACATTATTGATCTGTGTTGATTCTGTGCTACTGTAAACCACAATTCAGCTGTTTATTGTTAGATTTTGAGATGTCATCACTGTATATCTATTTCGGGACGAAGGTTCTTATGAACAAATGTCCTAAATACTTCATTTTTTTTTACTATGTGGTGGTGGTTTGTTCTCCGGTTTATTTAAAGCGTTATATGGAATTGTAACCCACACGTATCCTTGAGTTATAAGTTAAAAACAAATGCATTTCCACATTTTCGATCTCTCGCCAAGTCGCAAGATCGCTGCTAATCCCTTTAAATGCAGATGTTGGTCAACATCATGGAGTTATTATTTTAGTTGTTAACCCTCTTTGCTACACCCCCCCCTCCCAAAATGTCAAAACTGGCATTTGCATGTATCCATATTTGGATATCACATGCAAAAATGCATTGAAATGAGACCAAACAAGCATAGTCTTAGGTCAATGGATGTTGAGATAGCGAAGAAGCCACATCTCCAAAAGTTGCTGACTTATTTAGCACCAAAAAGTATAGAAACAGCACCATAAGTCATCATGGTCAACCTACTCTAACATGGGTACTGCATTTTGTCAGTATTGAACACTCACAGAACTTCAGACATACTAGCAGAGCTACATTGTGGGTTTTTTGTGGTGTCTGTAAATTGTGGCTATAACAGTAATTAAGCCCCACAATGTAGTTATGTACTAAGAAGCCTCACAATGTAGTTCTGGTGAGAATTCAGACAGACACAAACAGACGGAAACATTATGGGTTTTTTTTCCCACTATTAATTATGATACCATATAGGTCCATATTAACCGCCCAAGACCCTGTCTATAAAAACAATGGAAAAAAATGTTTTGTGGGGTATTCCCCCCACAAGTAAAAAAAAGCCCACAATGTATACAGTCTACATTCAAATACCCCAACAATGGATCTCTAGTTAACGACAAGACAGACACACACAAAGACACATTAGAGGTGCATTCTAGTATGATAACATAAGCCATACACTATGTGGGTTTGCCAAAAAATTTCATATCAGCAGATTGATTCAACGTCTGAAAAAAATGGAAAAGAGCGCCCAAGAAAAACAAACTTCTTTGACAAAAAGGGGTCTCGCAACGCCAATGAATTAAAAAATTCAGGAAAAATTCTATTCTATTTCTGACTCAACAACTGGATTCTAAAGATAATGAATTGGGGTACATTTTTTTTACTCACTGTTAAGTTTGCTAACAAATAAACTTAAGGGGGTGTATCCGGCTCTGCTATTGGGAAATTTTTTTTCAAGGCCAAAAAGTGAGATATTGTAACAGCCATTTGCGGTAAAGTATTAGCTTTGAAATACTTTTTATTGCTAAAATCCGACTCTCGGTTCCGACGATACGGCTGATCAAAGTATAGGCCAGAGACAAAAAAACTTGGCGAAAAGAATTTTGTCATATACTTTGCAAGTATTATTAATTTCAACCTAGTGCTAATTAACATATTTTTCAAAATAATTATAGGATGTGGTTTGGTTCATTTCCTTTTTTAAAGTCTTGTTGTGAATTATTGTTAAATAAAATGATAAAGATTAACTATGCTACTTTTAAAAAACATATGCGATACATTTTATGTATTTCTTTATTTCCTCAACCTGCTATATTTAAACAATTATGTTTAAAAATTAATAACAAAGTAAATAAATTAAGTAAAATGCATCTTTTTAACCAAAATTTGATTAAAAATTATGATAATTACTTCACTACCACATAAAACAATTGCAAAATAATTACATAATTCATTAAATAGCGCCCTCAATGTTGCACACAAACTTTAAAGGCCTATATCTCAGTTCGTTAAAAAGCGCCAGAATCAGAATAGCAATTTCTCAAACAAACGTAACTAGAAGGAAAACGAAAAAATGGTTATAGAATGAAATTGGCACAGATTGTGAAGAAGACTAAGCGCTAGAAAACCATGTCTTCAGATTTTTTAATTTCCCTAGTTTGTAAGTTATTCAGTAAAAAAGTGCGTATTGGTGGCTCACGCAGTTGCCATTGTCAACTCAATTCAAAAATCCGAGAACTTGGTTTCCTCCGGAATGTCCTAGCGAACATTCTCCCAAATCCAGGAATTTACATCAAACGGTGTTTGAGTCTACGTTTGTTTTCAAAATTAGCCAATCACAGGGCCCGCGCATGGTTCCCATGGCAAACAAAGGTGCAAAGAATACCGATTTTGAAAGCTAAGGTCAAGGACTACTGATGGTATAGGATATATTTTCTGTGACCATTTGAGAAATATCTGAAAATCGCTCCTCGAAATTTCCAGAAATAGCGGGATAAAACCCTCCCCTTATGACAGCTAGGATATTATACACAGGATGGTCATTCAACAACAGCATGAATCCTATTGGTCTTGTCTTATAATAAAAATACCCAACTATCACCATGGTTATTAATTCCCTTTTTAGTAGTATACAAATACTTACTGCTATGAGGGGCATGGTTGAAAACTATAGGCCCAGGTGATCTCGAAACCATATTTTTTCTTTTAAAAAAACAGCTGGGGAAAATGTAAAGCAATTTCATTGGCTGAGGCCTGGGTTCAATTGGATTAATTGAACAAGGTAGTACGCGCTGCGTTATTGAAGTTATTTTAGGTTGAAAGCCGCTCGCGTCATAACGGTTTTGCTACTTTCGCGCGCGCGGCCTGCCAACGTTGCGTCTCGTTGAGTATGATCGTTGGTTCAGAGGGTTGTCGATTGTTTATCCCACTGGTGGTGGCAGTCCGTTTTTTGGTAATTAAGCAGTAAGCACGAGCGAAATTGGGTTAAAGATGACAATAAATGTTAAAGCGGTTAAGAATGAGATAAAGGTATGATTTGGGAAAAACCGGTACCTCTCTTTACGACGAATGAACCCGGCGGACACCATTATTTTTGCGTGGAAGAAATCCGCCTCCGGCATCGTTCTTCCACTTAAAATAATGGTTTCGCATTGGGTTTCAATTGTCGTAAAGAGAGTACCGTTCCCTAAAATCATACCTTGATTCTCTAACTTGCCCGAGGGTTAAGCCGAGGGGCATAGTATGGCTTTTGAGATCACGAGGGCCCTATTATTAGTTTTAAACATGCGCCGGGAAATAAAAAGCAGTAGGTCAAGATTTGTTTTATTTATATCCGAATATTATAGATTATGTCATCTGATTGGTTTTTAAAAAAACATTCTAAGCCAGGATGCTAACACATGCCTATATCCTGCCGGATTTTCGTTGAAAAAGTGCAACCAAAAAGCAGGTAAAATTGTTTTTACTGAACAAATTAAGCTTTGCAGAGAGATGATTTGGATCCAAAGACACACTAAGGGAGCTATTTGAAGTTGATGCAAAGATTAAACTTGTATGTTCAAGTATTTTAACCCTTATATTTGTTGAGGGACCCAACGACAGGATCACCCTTGTGGCGATCCTGTCTGTAACTGGGGTTCCCGGACCGAATGCCATGTGTAGGCCATGGCATGGAATGCATGCAAGGTTTAACAATTTTGTTAACCTATTAGGCGTGCAAAGCTTGTGAAAAGAGAAGTAACAATCAACCTTTCTTGTGTTGGAGGAAGTGATGTTGGAGTCCAAAACGGATCGCCGTAATCGACTCTTGTCATTTTTTTTTCTCAGCAAGATGCGTACAATTTTCCTTGCATTTCATGACTCGAGATCGGCAGCTCCGAATTCGACAGTGTTACATGGCCCCCAGTCTGCAAATGGCCGCGTCATCGATGTCAAATTATAATCCTCGAATATCTTTCAAGGTGTAATTTACCTGCCGTTTGGTATTGGCCTTTTGAGCTGCATCTCCGATTCCTTTCAGATCTTCATCTAAACTTGCTTCAAAGATGATACTGATGATCTGATGCTGCGATTCAGCCATTTCACAGTACGAGTAAACAAAATACGATCAGGGGCTGTTTATATTCAGCTCTCTTACAACAGCTTCAATATGTACACTATTACTACGGGTGAATGAATAGTTCGTACGCCAGTACTTTACGGTGGGAAGAGGTGTCCCGGGCATAGGTCATGAACTATGCCCGCCTCTTCCAGGGCATAGTTCATTTTGGTTCAATTAGAAGCTAGTTTAATTTATGCCTCCACTTTTAACCATCAATGAAAGGGCTCTATATATGAGGTATATAACAGCTAATATAAACACTTCCTATATCAATTGCTGTAGACGCTGCCGTATCTATAGTACACATGGGAATATCACATTATAAATATGCGAATGAGAAGGAAAACACTCTTGAAGCATACCTGAAATTAGAAAACAAA
The DNA here is from genome assembly GCA_023653785.1 of Ophioderma brevispina. NCBI lineage: Eukaryota > Metazoa > Echinodermata > Ophiuroidea > Amphilepidida > Ophiodermatidae > Ophioderma > Ophioderma brevispina. The sequence continues at coordinate 10,751 of JAMKCH010056172.1, forward strand.
CCCATGTTCACACAAAAGGCTGACAGATCAACTTAACAGTACACAGGGAAAGCCTTTAAATACTGTTCATACTGTTTGTTAAGTGTAGAAAGATTTTTGGACTAAAAAATGGCCTTAAAAAACATAAAAGTATACAAGACTGCCTTAACCCTAACTGGTCAGGGCACTACAAAATTGACACATTCGACACATTACAAAATTGCGTAACACTGAGTATAGGCCAATAATACGGAAATAAATAAAGCAGAAGGCAGTATTGTGGACAATTTATAAATATAATAGTTGCTTTATTGCTGTTTTCAATGTTATAGTAGTAAAAATTTGTTTTGGCCATGATACTCACATTTTATTTGCCTATACTCCGTTATGCCGAAAAAACAACATCCAAGTCAAAGAAGAAAAGGCGACGCCTTTACAGGCAATTTACAAACAGACTACACGCATAGCCTAATTCAAAATTGAGCCTCTATTCGCACGTATAGCCTAATTAACTTTTTTGCGTATATATGTGTATAGCAAAGATTCAACAAGGAGAATCAAAAATTCGTGAATTTACTGAATAGCCCAAGGTGTTAACCAATGTTTGTGCGTCATACGGTCTGTAGAAAGCAAAATCACATAAAAAATCCATGCGTCTTCTCGATGAGCCGATTTTTTTGTTTTAGGCTATTTAACAATTATGCGAAAAGAAAACCAATCGATGGAGGGGAGGGGAGAGGGGGGGAAGGGAAAGGAAAAACAGTGCTTCAAAACAAAGATTAATGCTTCTAATGCACAAAAGTCTCTTGCTTGGATTGGACACTGGTAATTGCCCGGCGGGGCCCACTTGTGGGGGGCACTTGTGTTCAAAGCTGGATATGATACGTGAACAAGGAAAAACGAGTAAATTAAAAATATATTAAAAAAAAGGTTGGTGGCTTGTTTGGTGGTCTTTTTTCCAAAAAGGCGATTGGTCCCACGCGGGTACATTGATTTAGGGTTGTGCAAAAATAGCAAAATATGGAAAAACAAAAAAAGGGTTTATGTATTTTTTGTAACCCGCAAAAAATTGTTGATGTACACCGCGAGATCAAAATCATCAAAAAATATTGAAAATTTGGAAGTAAGTTAAGTAGGTAAAGCAACATGAGCAAAGCCCAGATAGATAATTAGGGTTTGGGTTAATATTATCAAACAATTTGCATTGCCGTACTTGTTTTAGGTTCGGCAAAAAAAAAAATGACAAAAAGACTCTGTTTATGGTAGCAAAACAGACAAAAGAAACAACCAAAAATGCTTGTTTAATGTTCCTAGTTTAGGCGTATTTATGTTTTTAGTCGGTGGAAAACTTGTTTAGGGTGCCATTTTGGACATTCCAACAGTTCACGCATCTATCATATCCACCTTGGAAATACAACTCCCCCCCCCCGGGGCTATTTTGATTTTAAATATTTTAGTCAGAGTGAAGCATGTCGCTTCAGTTGTGGTTTGGTTTTCAGTCGCTAAATGCAACAAACGTAAAATGCTTGCTCTCATAAAATATGAAAGGATCTTCAAACACGACAATATGCAAACCAAAACCGTAATACCCCAAAGTATATACGAAGTGTGTAATGAAGCTCATTATAATATAATAGTTTTGGGCACCTCAAATCGGGTTATGCGGTTTCAGGAAAATCATGCACCCTATCTAGGATATATTTAGATCTTGGTCTATAGGCAAAAATGTATTTTACTGTACGTCTATGCGTATGCGTATATATAAAATTCCACTACATTACACTACTCTCTGTGTTGGGTGTTTAATATTAGAATATTATTGCCTAAACAATATTGTGATGTTTTGTGCAGGGAGTGTTGTGTTTTCAGGATTTTTTGCATGAGTTGGGGATTTTTTATTTCAAAATTTCTTGAAACTTAATTTAATTTCAGCCCGATTTAAAGCTTTAGGTCCATTTAACAATGTTTTTACCCCAATTCAGGATTTTTCAACAAAAACTCGAATAACACCCATGTTTCTGGTTTGACATTCTGTAGCAAATGTACGTACAGTCTGTTAAATCCACCCCCCCCAGGATATTGTGTCATTTTGGGTTCTTCAGGTTCTGCCCATGCCAAGGTCAGCCTGGTGTTATAGTGATAAATGGGTAATCCCCGGCTATACACGGGTTTATTCTGTTAAGTGATTTCCCAAATTTGTTGTCCGAGAGAGGGATTATAAAAATGGGTTCTCTCGTGTGTGTAAAGCATTAAGTCAAAGCAATGTTTGTTGTTGTCATGACGGGTTGTTCTTTAACGTCACAACTTGTCGCATCCCTGTGTGCAATAAGCTCAGAAGAAAAACATAGGGTTGTTGTCGCCAAGGATTGTCGACAATATTGTCGCGGCATGCATTTATTCTTGCTGTAGACAAGCAGGAATTGATTGTCGCTAAAATCTAGTTATAAAATTACCATTATATAAGCTTACACATCGCCGATATTTAGCGATTCCTCACCCAATTTTCTATATTTTTTAGCTATCTTTAATCGGGCGTCGGACGTCGCCATCTTTTTTTTGCAAAACAATCCCGTACCACGCGCAGGTGTGCTAAGGACGGGGAAATCCAGTATGACGTAGCCGAACTCACTCGAACATGGGCGAGCAAGTGCTGCGAAATATCGCTACCCTTGGAAAAATCCCTTTAATTATGACGTACAGTCCGCCACGTGACTCCCCCGGCTGACTCGTGAGCCGAGCTGACTTTCGGAATAACGGACAGTCTGAATAATGCCAAATGCGACGGGAAGAGAAAGAAGAAAAAGAGTAAATTCGTAAGTGACGGGTACGGCGCCAGTACTATTTTCAGCTCAAAATCTTCTTACATTATTGTAAGTTAAAAGGAAGATTTGCACTGTTAACTCATGTCATATCATTTTAAGACAATTGGTTGGAATAAAAGCTTATTTTTGTGGCGGTCATGCGAGTCTGTTCGGGTTGTCTGAATTTTGTTTCATTAACTCCACTACAATAGGCCTGCGCTTGACAGTAGTACACGTTGCGTGACTCGTGTCGTGTACAATGCCAAAACATGAACATGGGAACTCCTATGACGTAAAATCGTTTTTAGACTTTTTGGCGACACCTTGACGACGTCGGATCTTGAAATGTGACGATTGTCGACAATATCAAAATCCTATGAAAAACTCTTTTCAACCCTAAAAAACATACACCATGCTAGCTCAAAATATAATCCGAATAGTTAGCAGATATCCCAAAATCGGCAATCAATTGAGTTGGTATGATTGCGCAAATTCCGATATAGAATTGATCGGATCATCAACCAGAGACCATTTAATGTCTTGCTCATCACTATACGCAAGAGTACAAGTCCGGTTAGTGCGGGGTATAACGCAACACCAGGATAGACATAATACCAAAGGATTTTACATGCCATCTGTAAGCCAACTGACATATATTTGACTCTAAGTTTCTCTTTATATCAAATATTTTCTTTAACAAGAGCCAACAAAATAAACCTTAAAGGTTTCACCCACCTCAACTTTGTTAAAAGATGGTCACCCTAGAGCAAAATAGCCTCAACTGTGCTAGTCCTGACAGTGACTCACCTAAGCACACATTTTACTGGCAATGGGGGAAAGAGTGTGCACACCAGTTCGTCATCCTAAATTAACTCATAGGTAATTGTGGAAAAATTATGGCATTCGGAAATATTACTTGTTTCAGGCATGCGTATTACTACTCTGTGCTAAATGTATAGTAAAAGAGAAGTCGTAATCTTAAACCTGAAATTAGACAAGGATTATAATGGGCTAGGGCAAA
>JAMKCH010056173.1:0-14079 GCA_023653785.1 Ophioderma brevispina
GTCCGATTCTGTCCTTATTAGGTTGGTTCTAGTCTTATCATTTGCAGGGTATGTTAGGATACCTGTACTTGTTACATACATGCAAAAATCTGATTTTTGATGATTTTTTCGATTTTCTGAATTAGCAAATCACTGATAGTGTCTTTAATGACGTCAACATGTTCCGATAGTTTTGCAGTTTGTATTTACACACCACCAAGGGTGTGTGCCTATACCAGTGCTCTGAATCAACGCTTAGGATTTAGTGCTACAACCACTGCATTTACACACTGATGTCACTGACTTGAGAAGGCAAAAGTACCGCTAAGATATCAACCCACGCCGTGTATGAAGAAGAGCATGAAATTATCATTTCAAACTGATGAAATGCTATTCAAGTGGCAAAGGAAATGTTATTCCTCGTAACAGGGGCTGCACACTATTGCCTGTTCAAAGATGGTCGGTCGTCGGTGTGTTGGTTTGGGTTAGCTTGTCTTCAGAACTGAAACTTTATAGTTTTGGGAACTGAATTTAGGACTGAATTTGAGGTTATGGTGCAGACAAAATATTTACTGAATGTTTGGATAATCAGCTGAAATTTTGTGAGGATTTACAAAAAAATGGGGTTCTTAATAACTGCAGCACTAGGGTCTAAAGAACCGCTGATGCAGAAGAGATATGAACCAGGGCTCTTGACTGCCATATATACATATACCACCATTCAAGGCCAGTGCTGCTCTCAGCTAACAATACAGGGGACTAAAATCAGAATGCCATTCAGTGGTAAAAATACTACAGAAATTCTAGAATATTTGCCACATTTTGGAAAATCTGATTAAATGTGTTGAATATAGCAGCAAAGTAACAGTGCATGTTCCACATTATTCCATACAGGGTACAGTCACTCTAATCAAAATACAACAGGAGCAATGAAATTTTGGACACTTTTACTAATTTGTTACTTATTTAATACAACTGGTGCAGTTTTCCACACTAAAGGTCCGTTCGTACTTGCAATACAGCCAACCAAAATTGTTACTGCAATTGCTTGCAGTATGCCCTCATTTACTGCGACGCAGTGCAGCGAAGACTGCATCAAGACTGCATCATACTGCATTCCAATGCAGTATGATGCAGCGCATTGCAATGCAATACAATGCGGTGAAGAGCAGTGCAACAAATTTCCTTGGCAATCAAAATTGCACCTCGTCTAAATGCCATTGCGTGTCATTGCCTCTTTATTCTGTGACCGCTATATATTTACTTTCTTCCTCTCTCCCCATATTCAATATTTTTACTTTGCGGGAATTGCCCTTGACGTTAATATGCGTGGTATTTGTGATGAAGTACTGCAACATAGTTAAAATAATTTTAGCTGGTGATGCATCAAGATGCAGTGGGGTGCAGTACGCCCACTTTACTGCAATCCATCGCAAGTTTACTGCAATGTACTGCAATCTGTGACCTGCAGTGAATCGATTAGGAGCGCAGCAGAAGTGACGGAACGTTGCAGTAATGCAGTGCAGTGGAGGTATGAACAGACCTTAATACCTTACTACTACTACTTGCACCATATGCTCCTACTGCTAGAGTCTGTTGTTTCCCTGTGGTCATACTTGCAATAAAGTCCTTAGTACGCAACACGCAGTGGCGTAGCCAGGTGGGGGCAGAGTGCCCCCTCTGACAAATTTTTGAGGAGAAATCGGGAAATAAAACACTGATATTTATGTTAAATCAGCTCTTTTTCGGATTCTTTTGCCCTGCGACCGGGAAATTTTTACTTGTGATCGGGACATTTGTTGCACCCACCGGGAAATTGCCCCCCTCAGAACCACTGGGCTGGCTACGCGCCTGGCAACATGTCTATAATAAAAATAACAAGAACACAATCTATAGGAGTAACTTACTCTCTGCTGTTGAGCTTTTTGTATGGTGGTGATCTGCTGGGCTACCACAGATAACACCTCTATGTCAATACGGTTGAACTCATCAAAACATGCCCAGGCTCCAGAGCTGGCTAGACCCTTCAGGAACTTGCCCATGGCCATGAAGTCAAGCTGATCAGAGCAGTTGAATACAACGGTCTGAATGGCCAAGGCTTTACCCAAATCCTGTGAGAATAAAAAACGAGATGTATCTGTCCATGACGGAATAGGAACTACCTATGGTCGTATAAAGTAGCTGTATAGCATTAATAATAATAATAATAATCAGTTTTATATAGCACTTTATCACTGTAAACAGTCTCTAAGCGCCGTTGCCTATTATTATTAAGCCGCCATTAGGAAATCGTCACAATCATTTTGCTTCATCTAGGTGGCTACCGGCCAAGCGCACATCCATATCAGCACTTAGATTGTAATATCCCCATAACTTGACAGCTCCCCAGATTTTGCTTGGGTCGACTAGCATTAAACAAACAAATACTAGCTTCACACATAATTGACATACAGTAGACCCTGTTGCATCCAAGAAATAAACAGCTGTTAAACTTTAAGCTGTTTCATTAGTTCGTGTTTTGTCCAAATTCAACAATTAGACCAAGTTGTATCTGATATTATTTTTTTGGTTATTATGCTCTGACTAACTTTATCTTTCAGGGTGTTTGTGTGACTAAATTAACATTGTGCATGTTCGTTGTGTTCAACAGGTTGTAGGCGATACCCTTATTGTTGTCGCAATCTTGTTCTTTCATGATCACATTGAAAGTTCTTGTCACTTTTTTTTTAAATGTTGGTGCTTGTGACATATGTAACATTACAAACTATACTACTAAATATCATTAAGTAAAGGTAGAGGTTCATACCAAGTCAAGCTAATGTAGCTGGTTGGCATACCTATCTCTTTTTCAAATGTGATTAGTTCATACACCCCATAATAGTTTGTTGGAGGTGCCCATACAGCAAATCTGTTTCCCTTCTCAGGATTATGTTGCCTCCTCCTCCAATCCAGTAAAACTGTTTCACTTCTCAAAATAAAGTGCCTTGCCCAAGGAAGAGCATAACACAATGGCCTGGATGGGGCTTGAACCCATAACCTTCTGATCATGGGTCCACTGCATCACCGACACCATTCCAAAACTATAACTTTACGGCTACAATTCAGTATCACGTAAGTGACCAATATAGTTATTTAACCTCTCTCATTAAAGCGACACAAGCTTGTAAAATCCATTCAGCGTCAAGTATGAAGGGATGTCATCGCTTTCCACACAGTTTTGAACATGAACATAATGACAAGTCGCAGTTGTAATCAAGAGTGCAGTATGTCAGCTTGCATGATCCATGTGCAGAATAGCAGAATACATGCCTTTGTATTTCTGCCTGGAAAAAGTATAAAATACCCTGAACTGAATCTCACCTTTGTTGTCTCTGTTTTCCCAGTCCCTGCAGGCCCAGCAGGAGCACCGCCAAACTTCAGATGCAGGGCTCCAGTCAACGTGAGGTAACATCTATCTGTGAGCGGTGTGATGACCAGGCGTCCTGTGTTGCCCAGGTACTCGTAACCATAGGGGAACTCTGCATTTACGGCACGCACATACATGTTTTCATCTTCACCCCAGTAGTACCTAAGCAGAGAACGAGGACAAATGCTGTACGATTATCTATTGTCAAATCACATATGCACTGCCCACTGATGTGGTCCTGGCATAAAGCTAAATCTTGACTTGCTCACCAGTCTTATTTTGAGGCCCTATTTTCAATTAAGTAAGTGCAATGACCCTATACTAGATCTAAATTGAGTTTTGTGGCATGGTTGAATACCCAACTATCAGCTGGTTCAAATACTGAGGTAATCGCCATCCTGATACAATATAATATGGTGATTATTAAATCCCTGGTCCAATCCAATGGCCTCATCCCCACGGGACCCCATCAGTCAAATTTTTTGAAACTTTACAGATGGGGTTTTGGGCTGAAGGCATTCTATCAAGAATAAAAATTTATAGCTTAAATCGGGTCATCTCTTTAAATGTAGAGTGGCAAAAAATTAGTGTATAATGTCTACCAATCTAACTCTTTTGAATTATGTACATAGTGAAACTTGATATCTGGTAGGAGATTAATGTGGAAGCAAATTACCAATGGGGCATCACCAATTACCAGTTGTCAACCATTCATAAAACACGCATCCTACGAGCTTACCTGTTTTTGCTATCCCTTCAAATTCATTGATATTCTGCACTTTTTCTTCACACATCTTGGCAACCACGTCACGGGCATGGACCTCTATAACGATGTAGCGCGACAGTACATCACCATCCGCTGATCTTCCTTCTCCCGTTTTCCCCTTCCTCGCACAAGGCCTACCAGACCAGCAATCTAAGAGTCCCAAACAAAAGTACCAAAGTATCCCTCTGTTCTTTCAGGTGATGCAACTCCTGACAACTTTCACAATGATATTAAACATTGCTGCTGTGCATTAAATTGAAAGAGTTGGCAAGTTGGGTGAACATTAGTTCATCGCCTGTCAGCAGTGATGTCTGGGTTCGATCCCAGTGGAGCAAAACGACTTAGGGTGAATCCCCGGACCCGTCAATCCTCTTACTGTCAGGTACCCATGCTCGTTCGTAAGTGAATTGAAAACACCCCCTTTTCGCGTTTTTGTTCAAACAACACACCCCTTTTTGTGCAAAATATCGCCAATTTTTAGGGCAAAAATATACCCCTGGTTTTTCGCAAATCATGAATGATTTTTAATTTACCACCCTTTTCAGACAAACACAAAGTATGGTAAATCCAGTCAACGAAACACAAATAACGAAATGAAGCAAAATATATCAGTATCTGAAGATTTGATGATTGATGACTATTGTTGAGGAATCCATTCCGACAATCATGGACAAAATATAACTTTATTATAACGGGTTTTTCCTGCGACGGTGCGACCCACCCCTATACCACCACTACTCCTTTTCAAAATTTCGCGTAATCTTTCAAAGAAAAAATACTCTTTTTTTTATTATTGTGCAAAAAATAAAATTCGGCGAATTGATCAAAGGAAAACACCCCTTTTTTTTTCGCGATCCAACGAACGAGCATGGGTACCCGACAGTAAGAGAAGTGACGGTACCGGGGGTGAATCCAAGCTTGCTCTCTTGGTTTCATCTAGCCTCTAAAATCAGAGCTCTTGGCACAAGTCTGTCTGGAATGACCTGGTTTATCAGTAATGTGTGAGTGCAGAAATGGCTGCTGTAGCACACTTTGAGAACCCACTGGATTAGTAGTCACTTGTTATAACAAATTTAAAGTCGTTGTTATGTTACTTTATTTTTTAACAGCACACTCTTCTTGGTAAATTCACTGGTATTATATGGTGAAAGCAGTTCTTCAGCTGTCAAACAACTCCAGGCAAATCGTTGTGGACATGTCCACCAAGTAACTTTACCATTTCATAGTGAAGCAGGCCCGTAATCAGGGGAGGGGCGGTGGGGGCAGACGTCCCCATTCCAAAAACCCACAAATTCCCCCTAAAAGAGCTAAAAAAGGCTACAAAATAGATTTTACGAGCAGAGGGAGCCAAAAAATTAAGGATTTTTATGTTTTTTGCTGAAAAAAGTTACAATTTTGATAAAAAGAAATCCCCTTTTGCCAAATTCTCCACCCCTTTTGCCAAATTCGCCACCCCTCCCCCTTGCAATTTTTTGGAAAAGTCCCCTTTTGAAAAAATCCTGGTTACGGGCCTGTAGTAAAGTATTCGAAATTTCTCCCCCTCCAGTGTACGATGCGCTAGTCTCATACCTACTTTGTACTATTTGAAATGGCCCAGGTGCACACAGGGACACTTTAATTACCACAAGATGATATTGCACAGAGCAAGGCTAAACTTTTATGTACTTTGAGTTACACTTGCCTAATCAATACCATAAATTTTCGACAGAAATCACCATTTTTGTCAGCAAATGTGCAATGCATCTGTGGAAGCAATACATTTTATTAAATGCTTTTTATTATTACTGCAAGAAGGTCAAACTAACCTGATCAATTAGTACTTCTAGCAGCCCATCCAGATCTTTCTTCTCCAGGGCTTCTTCCACCATCTTAGTCCAAAATGTCTGACAGCCGGCGATCACTATCTGACCCGGCCATGACAGTACCCACTCTGTACGTTTAGTCTGCATAATGCACGTACAAATAAAGTTATTAAAGGTGCAACGAGAGATTTCACATAACAGGTATCCCTAAAAAATATGAAATTCTGATTTTTGCATCAATGTAAAGCTTTTTATAAGAAATGTCCCTATGTGAAAGATCTCATTGAAATTCTTATGAAATTCTTATGAAATGTTGGTATTGGTGAAAGAAACATGTGTGCAAAATTTTAATTTTTTCCACAAAGGCGTTTTGGAGATAGGTCACATAATGCATTTTCAAATCCCCATAGACTTTGTACAGGGACTGATTTTGGCAGTATAAAAAATGGACCAAAATGGGGTAATTTTGTGAAAAACTACACATTTTTATTCATTTCTTTCTCAAGTAATTGATGAGTTATAAGATTGTTATTTGTTTTTTATGGTTAGAGAAATATACTGAAGTGTCCACTTTTCAAAATTTTTCCTAGAAGGAACTACAACTCCCTTGGTGATGAATAAGGTGTCATATGAAAGGAAATCAAATTTAGAAAATTCTCACGTTAGATTTTGCAGATTGAGTGTTTCTATTTGAAATTACAGGTGTTTTTAATTTTCCCTAAATTATTTTTCCTAAAATCATTTTTCTAAAAAAATTAAACACTTGATTTAAAAAAAGCCAACGTGAGAATTTAGGTATTTTGTTTATACACATATCCCTGGAGTTTCAGTTTAAAAGCATCTTCCATTTAGGCTGGGAAAAATTATTTAATGAAAAAATTAGGGAATTTTTAAAAAATAAATAAAAACACTAAAACAAATCGCACTGTCTCAAAACTGCAAAAAATATGTGGAGGAAAGTTCAATCCTTACCATAGTTAAGTTTGGACTAAATTGATTTAGGAGATTTGATTTTATGGTCATTTTTCTGTAAGACCATTTTATCCGATATTCCTACCTTAAAGGTCCATGGCCCGATCGCTAATAGCCTCGTCCCCAGGGACCCCAGATTTTACCGGAAGTGGTCAACATTTTGGTATCAGAAGAAAGCTACTATTTTTCTCATTTACCTTGTGAAATCTTAGGGCTAAATGATGTTTGGTTTGGATGTTATGAGCGAAAATGTGCCCCTTTTTGGTCGACCAATATTAGCTTTACACATTACTCTATGGGGATCGCAAAATCACGTGTTTAGCTCTCACATCAAAACGGGTAGAAATATCGGCGCGAAACTTTACAGATGGGGTTTTGGGGTGAAGGCCATTCTATCAAGATGAAAAACTTATAGACTTAAATCGGGCCATCCCCCTTTAAGCTGAAAAATATTTCTTTGGTACAAAAATTTTGAAATTTCTAAATTTGGCCTATGTTTTATATTGAAATTGAGCAAATGAAAATCGCCTTTTGTTTTCACTTTCAAGGCATTTCTGTAACCTAAGACACGGTAAGAAATATATTGGGGGTTTTATCTGTATGAAATCACTACATATGACACAATATATGGGTGCCCCAAAATCTCTTGTTGCACCTTTAACATCAAATTATATACTTTAATTACACAGAAAAAATTACTCTTTCCTTCAAATGCAAATTTTCAGAAAGTGAATACTAAGGATACCTGACAATAACTTGTCATTATTACATGCCTTTTGATTTGGTTCATTTTGCACTTTGAGGAGCACTCTTATCAACTTAATGTATGGTACAACTAACTAACAGAATTTCAACATGGGGGGTCTCTTGGTGAAAAGAAATGTGTCAAATTATTCAAAAACACATTATGTTTTATAAATCATCTAACTGAAGCCTGATTTCCTTTCCAATGTTGACTGAAACATATGCATTTTCCTTCTGAGAGGTGAAATGCCCCAAAATACCATTTTAGCACCCCTAAAAAAGAGAATGGACTCGACCAGTGACCCCAGGTCACGCCCTGTCGACCATGACTCTTCCCCAATTCCGTTTTGGCCCATAGCCCACACGGACGCACACATCTCATATCATGCTGTGGGGCGGGCCTGGAAGCGGGAAGTCAACATTGGAAAGGAAATCAGGCTTCAGTTAGATGATTTATAAAACATAATGTGTTTTTGAATAAATCATTACACTGAACTGATTTCCTTTACACCAATGTTGACTGAAACATATGCATTAACCCCCGTTGAATGAATATTTTCAATCAACACCAGACTGACTCACTCAGTCGGAGGTGGAGCATGATATCTCAGAGAGAGGCGATAGGATGCAGTCAAAGGCTGAATCAAAAACGCCAGAGCACAAACACACATGGAATCTAGATTCCACTTTGTCAAAATTTTTTCCTAGAAGGAACTACAACTCCCTTTGGTGATGAATAAAGGTGTCTATGAAAGGAAATCAATTTAGAAATTCCTCACTTTAGATTTTTTGGCAGATTGAGTGTTTCTATTTGAAATTACAGGTGTTTTAATTTTCCCTAAAATTATTTTTCCCTAAATCTTTTTCTAAAAAGAATTAAACACTGATTACACAAGCCAACGTGAGAATTTATGTATTGTGTTTTATACACATATCCCTGGAGTTTCAGTTTAAACATTGAATTCTTTTTGAAGATTTCAAAAATTGAAAAAAGAAAAAAATAGGGAATTTTTAAAAAATAAATAAAAACACTAAAACAAATCGCACGGTCTCAAAACTGCAAAAACATATGTTGAGGAAAGTTCGAATCCTTACCATAGTTAAGTTTGGACTAAATTGGATTTAGGATATTTGAGTTTATGGTCATTTTTCTGTAATACCATTTTATCGATATTTCCTACCTTAAAGTCCAGTGCCCGATCCGCTTAATAGCCGCGTCCCATGGGACCCCAAGAATTTTGACCGGAAGTGGTCAACATTTTGGTATCATAAGAAATCTACTATTTTTCTCATTTACCTGTGAAATCTTAGGGCTAATGAGTTTGGTTGGGTGTTATGAGCGAAAATGTTGCCCCTTTTTGGTCGACAAATTTTAATTTTACCCATTACTCTATGGGGATCGCAAAATCACGTGTTTAGCCCTCATATCACAACGGGTGAAAATATCGCGCGAAACTTTACAGATGTGGTTTTTTGGTGAAGGTCCATTCTATCGAAATGAAAAACTTATAGACTTAAATCGTGGCCATCCCCCTTTAAGCTGAAAAATATTTCAATTTGGTACAAAATTTTGAAATTTCTAAATTTGGCCTATGTTTTAAATATTGAAATTTGAGGCAAATGAAATCGCCTTTTGTTTCACTTTCAGGCAGTTCTTTAACCTAAGACACGGTAAGAAATATTTGGGGGTTATCTGTATGAAAAATCACTACATATGACAACAATATATGGTTGCCCAAATCTCTTGTTGCACCTTTACCATCAATTATATCCTAATTAATTACACAGAAAAAATTACTCTTTCCTTCAATGCAAATTTCGAGAAGTGAGACTAAGGAACCTGACAATAACTGTCATTATTACATGCCTTTTGATTTGGTTCATTTTGCCACTTTGTAAGGAGCACTCTTATCAACTTAATGTATGGTACAACTAATAACATAATTTCACATGGGGGTCTCTTGGTGAAAAGAAATGTGTCAAATTATTCAAAACCACATTATGTTGTAATAAATCATCTAACTGAAGCCTGATTCCTTTCCAATGTGGACTTAAACATATGCATTTTCCTTCTGATAGGTGAAATCCCCAAAATCATTTTAATAACACCCCTTAAAAAAGAGAATGGCTCGACCAGTGACCCCAGGTCACGGCCCTGTCGACCATTACTCTTTCCCCCATTCCGTTTTGCCCATAGCCCACACGAGCACACATCTCATATCATGCTGTGGGGCGGGCCTGGAAGCGGGAAGTCAACATTGAAAAGGAATCGGCTTCATTTAGTGATTTATAAAAGCATAATGTGGTTTTTTTGAATAAATCATTAACCTGAACTGATTTCCTTTACCCCAATGTTGAAGCTGAAACATATGCATTACCCCCCGTTGACATGAATATTTTCATCACACCAGACTGACTCACTCAGTCGGAGGGGGAGCATTATATCTCAGAGAGAGCCATAGAATGCAGTCAAAGGCTGAATCAAAAACCCATAGCACAAACACACCTGGAATCTAGATTCCAAAAGTCAGGAAGCCCATAACTCACCTAGACATTGGAGTACACCAGGTTGAGTATAGACCTATACTTAATAATGTTTTTATCATGAACCTGGCCAAAGTTTTTTGGAGGAGAGCCAGAGCCGCGAACCCCACAGAGAAAACCCCCAACCTAAGGGAATAGGCGAGAGGAAGGGCTCGACAGAGACTGGAGTGCGAGGGGGGGGGGGGGGGTATTTTTTGGGGGGGGGGGGGTTTTTTTGGGGGGGGGGTGGCGTAAGGCCTGACAAAGGCCCGACACCCGCGGCAAAGGCAGAGAATAAGGCCTCACAGCCTTGCGAACACCTGAGGATCCGGGAGGGAACCAGAGAAGCGCAATGCGGACCCGCGTAAAGACTCAGGGCAAAGAAGCCTAATCCCAAAAAACAGAGGAGCTAGTACCTTGGATGGGAACCGCCTGGGAAAACGTTTGATACACCGGTTCTCGTCAGATCACCGATTTACGCAATGGGGGGGGGGGGGGGGGGGGGCGCGGGCCGGGCCAGTACTTGATTGGAGATCGCCTGGGAATACCGGGTGCTTGTGACTTTTAATCGGTTAGTTTTGCTTTAAAGTACCCCAAGACCTTCCTGTGACTTATTTTTCTCTTGGGTCATGTTAAATCTTGTTTTGTTCTTGGACATTATGTTGACCAATTTCATTTCTTTTTTTACTCTTTTCGCTCGAAGACTTTAAATCGGAGAGTACGGAAGTTCAAAGATGGTCAATTTCCATTTTTAAAAAAATCAAAATTCCTCTGCAAAATTGATCAAGTTTGCTTTTTAAAAAGTAATGACCATTTAAGGTTAAGACGCTAAATTTGCACACCTTATCGTCTACGGCCATACGTTGGACACCGGTTTCTCGTCCGATCCCGAAGTTAAGCAACGTCGGGCCCGGTCAGTACTGATGGCATACCGCCTGGGAATCCGGTTGCTGTATACTTTTAATAGTGTAGTTGCTTTAAATTCCCCCCAATACCTTTTCCTGTGACTTAGTTTTCGTTGGGTCATTTTAAATCTTGTTTTGTTCTTGGACATTAGTGGTATGACCAGTTTCATTTCTTTTTTTTTTACTCTTTTCTGCTCGAAGACTTTTAATCGGAGAGTCCGGAAGTTCAAAGATGTCAATTTCCATTTTTTTAAATCAAAAGTTCCGCTGCAAAATGTGATCAAGTTTGCTTTTTTTAAAAAGTATGACCATTTTAGGTAAAGATCCTGTAATTGCATCACCTTCTCGTCTACGGCCATACCACGTTGGATACACCGGTCCCGTCCGATCACCGAAGTTAGCAAAGGGGGGGGGGGGGGGGGGGGGGGGGCTCGGCCCGTTCAGTACTGGCTGGGAGAACCGCCTGGGAATACCGGGTGCTTGTAACTTTTAATAGTTTAGTTTTTGGCTTTAAGTCCCCCCCAATGACCTTTTCCGTGCTATTTTTCTCTTTGGGTTCATGTTAAATCTTGTTTTGTTCTTGGATATTAGTGTATGACCAGTTTCATTTCTTTTTTTTACCTTTTCGCTCGAAGACTTTAATCGGAGAATACGGAAGTTCAAAGATGTCAATTTCCATTTTTTTAAATCAAATTCCTCTGCAAAATGTGATCAAGTTTGCTTTTTAAAAAGTCTGACCATTTAGGTATAAAGCTGGTAAATTGCACACCTTATCGTCTACGGCCATACCACGTTTAATACACCGGTTCTCGTCCGATCACCGAATTTAAGCAACGTCGGGCCCGGTCAGCATCAGTGCATACCTCCGGGGTTCATGTTCCCAGCCTAGTAGTATTATGGCTAACTCCACGTGACTGATGGTACCAAATTTATGCACCTTTTAGTTTTTCAAAAGCCTGCCGAAAAAAATCTACAGGCACAGCCCCCCAAGATACACTCCAACGCAAAGAGACATGTCCTATTTTAATTTTAAAAAACACAAATTGAAACCAAAAGGTTTTATTGCCCTGTAGGTTGCACGTTGAATGAGCGTGACTGACGACAAAAAATACCATCCTTTTTGAAAAAGTAGATTCTCGTAAAAAAGCTATCTGTTTTCATATGATATTTATTGCAAATTTTTGTAAAATTACGCATTGATACATATACAATTATAGTAAACATTATGATCAATAGATAAAACCTGAGAATTCCAAAACTGGGCCTATCAATCGTTACTGACGGGACGTGACTGACAGGGAATTTGGAGACATTTTTCTACATTGTTCTTTACAGCAATGCTTGCATTGCCTCAATGTACTTTTTTTTGGGGTTGTAATTTTGCCACAAAACTTAAAATAATATCAAAATATAATCAATATTGTTAATTAAACATCATTTGAGACATCTATGTAAAGGGAGTCACTCAAATATGACTACACTTAGTACCGATAAAAATGGTAAAATTCAAGATTTTAACCATGATTTGACTGCCAGGTGGAAATTTAATCGTCAAAATGAGCATTATATTAAATAACTTTTGTTGGCACAGAATTTTGTGCAGAATTGAATCTGCAGTAAAAAACTAAGAATTTGTAACTTTAAAATTTCCCCCATTTGAATGTACATGAAAAAGATGCCCAAATTCAAAATTACAATTTTTAATTTTTTACTTTTTCATTGTTTTTTTGTGTTAAATTTTTCATCAAAAATGGGTATAAAAGTTATTATCACTCTGAAGAATTGAATTCCTTTGATCAAACAGGAAATAACTTCTTTTAATCAGTCATGCCAAAAGATGAGGGATGCATATTGCATGGTGACTGACGGGACAGAGGGACAAAACGTGACTGACGGGACACATTTGAGTATGGAATATTTTCTTAACTAAAGATCAGGGAACATTTTTTTTGTGGTTTTATAGGAGAACAGTTGGATAGAAGAGGAGATTAAACTAGATGAGAAAGATACCTGTGAATATAAAAAATAACCAACTTTTTAATGTTTTTTGCTAGTTGACTGAGGGCATTTCAAAACCCATACTGAAAACCACAGTTCAATTAATGATATTATAACTGGGTTTTAAATTTTATCTTGGACTTGTTGCAGAGTAACAAAGTTGCTTATTAAACCACAAATAATATATCTTTGGATATGTCCACTATAACACATGGGGGTATCAAGATTATTTTATGGCAAATTTGGGCTACTCACACTGGTCCAGTTCCCTCAAACTTAAAAGTTTGCTTGTCATAAAATAAATCAAATTAAGAACACAAAAAGTGAAATCAGTTTTCTGACTGCTTTGTTGTCACTTTACAGAAAGACAATAATTTGGAACCACAAGTAAAACTTTTAAATTTCATTTGCAGATGCAAATTTTCATGGAGGTTAGCCCATATATGTATATATAATTTTACTAGATTGAATCATAGGCGAAAATTAATAATTCATTAGTCTATAATGAGCCTTATTATTATGCTAACTTAATATCATGTTTTGTTAGCTAATGAGATTATCCTTCATTTGCATTAAATTGATATTCATATCTTTTGACGGAATAAAGTGCAAACAAAGGATACGGTAAGTGCGAAAAAAATTCCGCCCTAACGTCAATATATATTTTATTATATATTATGAATATATGAGAATGATAGATCATCAAGAAAAAAAATTAAAAAACGTAGATTTGTCACGATGGAAAGTGGATTCGAACACATTAATCAATGGATTACCTAGAACAGAGTAACTTCCACTAGCCCCAGAGTAACAACTCGATGAAACGAAGACCAATCAAAAAATCTTATGCATTCTCTTGCGATTATGTAATCTCAAACGTCAGGTTTAATGACCAATTCAAGCTTTATGTTGATAAACTTTTCGCAGTCAACAACGGTTAACACGACATAATAGAGAGTAAAACTCAGAAGTTTTCAAATAGAC
>JAMKCH010056174.1:0-24385 GCA_023653785.1 Ophioderma brevispina
GGAGCAATATCAAAGTTCGTGCAACTCAGACCAATCTGTAGCGCATCACAATACCACCCGGTAGCTATCACACAACCCGGTAGCATCCACTACCACCCGGTAGCAATCACACCCCCCGGTAGCCATCACACCCCCTGGTAGCCATCATAACTTTGGTAGAAAACCTGGGGGCCCACGTCAAGCCATGGTAGAATCCGTTATCATGTTAGCGTCTTCCATGGTCGCAAAGAGAAGATACTGAAAGCCAAATATAATATTTTGATTAGTAGAGTAATTTTGCGGCTTACATTTGGAAATGCAAAATAAAATTTAACTAAAAATTTGAGCAGGGGTTCGAAGGAACAACTAAAAGAGAAACTAGAAATGAGAACAGGGGTTCGCCGTCTCTCTAAAGAACACGGAAATGAAATGAAATTCCTCTGAAAATAAAAGGGTTAAGTACGTTGCGGTTCGAATCACACATCTTCAAACTCTATGTCAATTTCGTCTACTCAATGTTGGTGATGGTACCTAATGTTCAAAGAAAACCAAACCAAAAATAAAATCAACAGAAAAAAACTATGTTTTTTTTTTTTTCTTGTGTTAGGTTATTAGGTCGCAGATCTTCGAGAATTTTTTATATGTTGTGATGATTTAAAAATGCTCTTACATGATGAAGCAGTTCCTTATTGGGCACAGGGCTACTCCACACGCTTCACACTTAAACTTGGAACGATATCGACAGTCACCCTCAGACCAGATGTCTTGGTCTAGGCAGTACTTGCATGCGGTAGATTATTATCTGCTTTTTCACCAATCTGTGACGAACTTGCCTGGGATCTACAGGTCCAGGAGGTGGGTCCTATTGAATTTGTTACACTGTGTGAACACGGCGATCAGTCCCATGGGTATTTCTAGGGTGAATTTGAAATTGGCGAGGGCGTTTACTTTTGCTGTGCGGTAACCGGGGTGTGGGATCGTCTGAATTAGAATGATCAACCGCATCTGGCTTGCCAAACGTTAAGCAACCAGGCGTTTACTCGGCTAATGTCAACCAGGAAAAAATAAAAATCTGAGTCCACCTTTTCTGATTCTTTCGTGCTCGCGAGTGATATGAACTAATTGATCACTTCTGTCTAAGCCGGCTAGGTTCTCGGTGTATCCCACGACAGGTGGTGGGGCTGATTTCATGGGTTCTGCTAGGTTCTACCCCATCTATACTAAATTTTCTTTTGATGGTCTGGGGGGCGTCACGGAAAGCATGGTAGAAGGAGGATAGGACTGTCAAGATGCTACTGTATTTTCATACTGTACAGCGTCAGTTGGAGTTAGGCCTAGAGTAGAATGTCCCTCTCTCAGTCTTTGATGCGAGGACGCTTTGGGCTTTCTTTTTAAGGCTTGAGGCATCCCCTTCGAAGCCACTGAGGCACCCGAGGATGTTTCCTGGTTGAGGAGATCGTTGCACAAATGTAGGAGGTATAGAATCTATCCGGAAAGATATGGTGCCATCTATTGTTAATGGAGTGCTCGCTACCTCTTAGTGATCTCAATAACGTTGTCCGCAGGCTTTTTAAAGATGGGTACGGAAATTGAATATGTAAACCGGAGGCAGACTCTCCATAGCATATATTTTAAATCCGGCTTTGGTGGGCTTGTTGAGTGGCATAAAAAACTTGTGAACCCCTGATTTGAAACCATTTGCGTATCATGGCTTCATTTATTGCCAGTTCTCTCGCGCAAATTGTATTGTTGCGGCAATGTTCTCGGATGGTTCCCAAACAACTTTAACGGGCCAAAATGGCGTACCAGCATTTGATCGTATTTCCTTTTTTCTTGGGCTGTTTGGCCGAGGGCAAAACGTTTCCAGTATCTGCGAATAGCAAAAACAATCTTAGCACGGGATTTTGTCAAAAACGTTTCCTCGTTCAGTGTTCTACATATCAATTCATTACTGAAGGCCGGGGCATGGACCAATAGTCACGAATCTTTATAAGCTTTATTAGGCCCATGATCTGAGTATGCCGAACCAAGCTTTTTTAATCTCTGGGGTTGCGTTTTCTTGATATAAGCTGTCTTTTTATCACGATTCCGTTAGCTTCAATGGAATTACTTCATTGTGAACTGGCTGATCAAAGTGAACAGAATGACCAGGAAAGAATTTGGAGAAAGAAATATTTAACAGTGCCGGTCATTCTGCGAGTCTTTGAAATGAAGGAACTAGGGTTCGGTTTGGTTTGAGCTCATGAGTAGGGATTTTGGTCAAATTTCGCGGAACCACCCGGTCTGATCTTGTGGGTAGTGGCCGTCTAGATTTGGAGGGGCCTCTCACGGGTCATTATCTGAGTATGGTTCAACAAATACCTTCTTTTTTGAGAGGTCGTGGGAGGGCCCTCTGCCTACGGGACGTGCCGCAGGCTGTCTAGGGGTGCGGGCGGCGCGTCATTTCATCATCATCATCTGAAGCTCGTGCCTGGTCATTAGCACGCACTACGTCATCAAAAGAAAATTTGGTCTACTAGATTTGAGTCGTCATCGTCATCCAACACTATCAATTTGGGCACTGTCACTTGGGGAACTGTCACCGGACTGTACACGGTCACTACCTATGTCACTGATCTCGTCAATGCTCTCGGAAGCGGCGAACTGAAAAACGGAAGTGAGTTCCGAAACCTGGAAGTTGACTAAGAGCATTATCATTTCGGTGACTAGCGCGAGAACTTGCCTTAGTGCTTTTCGGTCTAACTACTGGAGCTTGGGCTTGTTTTCTAGCAGGAGACCGTGCGGTTGACTACAAATCGCCTGCCTGTGGTGATTGGTCACTTGATGTGCTCACTCAGAGGACTGATCGTCTTGAACGGGCCTGCCTGTGGTGCTTGCCATTGGCACCTGCTCTACCCGGAAACTTAGCGGTCTTACGTGCACGTGACTCTTGAACCTGTGTGAGGATATGGACTTGAAGTTACTAGCCTTGATATTGTCATTTTGGGGCTATGGCTACGTCTCCTTAGTCTTTTGCGTGAGGACGTGTCCTCATCGTCAGTGGAACTGTCAATGCCTGTATCTGAGGGCTACTGCGATGCTTCCGCAATGACAGGCCGTATCTTGGTCCCTTTTTTTCTTTTCTTCACAACCTTTGGTGATTCACTAGGGTGCGATTCAGCTGCTGCTGCGGCAGCTGCGGCCTGATTTTAAGCTTAGGCGGGGACTACCCGTTAGCTTTTTTTGTTTGGGTTCTTGGGAGTTTCAGTATCTGCTTTCAACATTATCATCGTCTATTTGGGGCTTAGAGTGGGATTGTTATTCTTGTTCACTAATAGCGGAGCTCTAATATCATTGCGACAATTGATTGAAAAACCTCTCCTCCCCTAGTGGTCAACTCCAGTTCCTGTCGTCTTGTAATTAAAACGGAGTTCCCATCAGTCATCTCTGTGGACTAGTCAAACAATAACCTGAAAAATAAAAAGATCATTAGGGGCTATGCAATTTGAAAAATCATACTTTTTTTTTTAAACCTAAAAACTCTGAAAGCCTACCCCTAAAACCACGCGAAACCACCGGGCTACGATAGACCCGGTTAGTCACCAAAACAAAAAGTATACTAAAATTTTGACCAAAACATTAGAAATCCGCACAAAAAAACCACATACTAAGAAAAATGTCAAAAGTCTAATGTTTGGTTTTCCTCTGGATGGGCTCCAATGGATGGGGATACCCTTTGCCCGATCCTTTTTTTTTTTCGAAAGGGGTCCAGAGACTCGACTCCACAACCCGATGGTGGGGGTCCAGATTACTCAACGGAGACTGAGCATGCAACAGGATAGCACTGGCTTACATGGTACCAGTGGCATACTCACCGAGTATGACCTGTTAACATTTAGCCGGTTCATCATAAATTCATCCGGCATCATTGTCCTTTATATCCGCCAGTATTTGTCACAAAACCATGGTCCGGATGGACCCGGCCTCAGAAGCTCGGCGATAAACCCGGCCTCAGAGATCGGCGATTTTACCGAGATGGTTCCACGCCTTTCCCGGGCAGATAGCTCAATCAGGTAGCGCTCGACTCCAGTGTTGATCATCCATGCGTTATAGGCGTGCGTTCGAGGCTCGAGCCCTGTGAGATTCAGCTGTCTTGTACTTTCCCTGGAAAGAAATTAACCGCTTGGGTGTCTCGATTACCATGACGATATTTGGGGAAGTGGTCACGGCCTGCGATGGTTTTATCTCGATTGTTGATGTTTGCTGATAAGGGAAAGCGATGATCCCGATCTGCGCTCCTTGAAATGATGCTAAAGGGTTATGGTATGGTTGGGCCACAGTGATCAGCGACCATTTTGTGAAAAGCGCTTAGAGGCAATAGCATAAGGCGCTAATAACATCTCTGCTATGATATTATATTATTACGCTGTGTTTGAACTCACTCTTACCGCAACCCTATCGTATTGTTGCAAAAAACCATGGCCGAATGAACCGGGCTGCTCAAAAATCCGGTTTTGCCCGCTTATAGGCGGGTTGGTGGGTAAATGCCCTCTCTTTCTTTTCTCCTGCGGGTTGTTTATTAAAATGTAAAAGAGTTCGAAAAACGCTCTAGAGCAATCGCGCATTAGCGTGCGCTCTCTTCAAAACCAATATATGCCACTTTAGCCTATCCCTGTTTTTCTCTCTCAACATCACCCCTCTTATATATATACGTTCTGGTCCGAACCAGGCCCCAGCGCTACCGGACGGTTTTTTTTACCTCTGCGCATGCCTAATTTTTGTACACAGCCCAATGTAACGCTACCGAAAGCGTCCTAGATCAAAATACAGATTTCGCATACGGCACCGTCCATTTTATCTCTCTCCAGCGGAGAGCCGACCTCGGTTAAAATCACCCACTAGTCGGAAACACCGGGGAGGTGGCTAAAAAATGTTGGCGCAAATACACACCCTCTCCGGCGGAAAAATCAGCCCGTGGACTGCTTGGCTTCCGACCAAAAAATTCGCCGCGTGGCGCGGGGTTTGTGAGCAGAGAGGTAGGTGTTCTTGCGCCAAAACATTGTGTTATTGTAGCAGCGGTGCGTTTCCCAATAGTGGTGATTTACGGAGAACGGTATGCGCGGAAGAGAGCTCAAAATTGATAGTGCCGTATGCAAATCTTATGGATTTGATCTAGGGACGCTTTCGGTAGCGTACATTGGTTGTGTAAAAAGGGTAGCATGGCATAGGTAAAAAAAACCGGCCTGAGCGGGTGGGGTCCTGGCTCTGGGACCAGAACATATAGAATAAGAGGATGGTTGGTCTGAGTGAAGATTCACCTAGATCAATTGGTACAATGTAGGGTGAACAATGAGCGGGACCGCTTGTACTGCCCACGCCAGAAAAGCCCGCCTGTAGTGTCTGGGGCCTGTCTCGGGACCAGAACCGTAATATGAGGATGGTTGTGTCTGATGTGGCGAATTCACTGAGAGCGATTACGGTTGTAAGACGGGAAATGACCCGGTTCCTTGCTATTACCAAAAGATCACCCTAGATCCCAATAGGTACACTGTTGGTTGATGAAAATGACAAAGTCCAGAGCGGACCGATTGTTTGTACTGCCCACGCCAGAAAAGCCGGCCTGTAGGGCTGGGGCTGGTCGGGACCCCTCTTATATATATAGTTCTGGTCCCGAACCATGCTCCAGCCACTACAGGCCGGCTTTTTTTAACCTCTGAGCATGCTACATTTTGTACACAACCAAATGTACCGCATACCGAAAGCGTCCCTAGATCAAAATCCAGATTGCGCATACGGCACTTGTCCATCTTTATCTCTCTCCAGCGGAGAGCCCCTCACGGTAAATTAAAATCACCACTAGTGGGAAAACACGGATCTGTTGCGTAAAAAGGTTGGCGCAAAGTGCACAACCATATAGCCGACAAATACTAAGCACGGGGCCGAGCCGGCCCGGGATCAAACCAGAATCACTTACCGCTAAAGACCAAGTGGGAGGGCCTCGACCCCCACTTTGGAATCCGTTAGGGTTGTATTTTGTCGTGCTAACGAAAGCACATCAAACACATACCCTAACGGTCTCATTTTTAGACTGGATTAAACCCTTACAAAAATTTACACCAAAGCTTAGCATTTAAAGTAGCCGGCTGCCGTGGCCCGGCTACTTAAATGATAAGCTTGGTGTAATTAGGGTTAAAAAAAAAAAAAAATAGTCTACAAATGCAAATCTTACACCAAAGCTTAGCATTTAACGTAGCCGGCCACGGCAGGCTTGTTAAAAAAGCACGGCCAAAAGCACCCGAACTCTCGTCTTTTGTACTGTTTTTTAACCCTCAAATTCACCCACAAAAGCTTCTTAGCATTTAAAGTAAGACTGGCCACCGGAAGCGCTTTTTTCTTAGGCCTGCGTGATCTTCCTACGCAAAGATTTCCTCACGTTTAACCTATAGGCATTGCGTGAAACCACTGCGAAATGGGGGGGAAGCTTTTTAAACTTGCTACGCTGTAAACATATACCTATATAGGACTTGTAAATCTTCATATTTCGCGTTCACAAAAAGAATTTTGTTAGAATTCAAATTGCTCTAGTTAAATCTAAAATGCTTCTAATTGATTTGGGACGTATTCCACTCTGGGGACGCTTTTGGTTCTATTGCATCTCGGCCAATTTGCCCGCAGAAGGTGCAGTGCTTTTCATTGCATCTCAAACCTTTTCCCGGAAAAAACGCGCAGCGTTTCATTGCCATTCTCGGCCGGTTTCCCGCAGAAGATCGAATTTGGGGCGCAATGCGTTTCATTGCATCGAGGCCGGTTTCCCGCGAAGACGAATTTGGCGCAATTGATTCTCATTGCATATGGACGTCTTTCCGTAAAAGTACGCGATGTTTTTCGTTTGCATCTGGGCCGTTCTTACGGGAAAATGGACGCGATGTTTTTGTTGCATCGGGCCGTCTTCGGGCAAATGATGCGATGCTTTTTCGTTTGCATCTGGGACAGTCTCGGGGGAAAATGACGCAATGTTTTTCGTTTGCATCTGGGCCGTTATGACTTTACGCTACTTATTCCTGTGCCGGGAAAAAAACGGCCGAGATGCAATGTGAAACGCAACTTTGGCTCTCGGTTGCATATGGGCCGTTAAAAATAAAATAGATTGCCTTTCGTTGCATTTGGGCCGTCGGCAGGCAAAACGAACGTCGGGTTAGGGTTATAAAAAAAATAACATATTATTTGTCATTTTTGCCATTCTGGTGGCAAGATAAAATTAATCATACTTTCAACATGGGGAAGGGGGCCCCATATTGGATTTAGAGGCAAAGATGATATCTCAACTTAAATAAAACTCATTCAATGGATTTTGTTATGCTAGATAGTAGGAAATGTTATCTTGTTTGTCATTTTGGCCCATCGGCACCAGAGATACAATAATTTGTACCTTGTCAACTGGTGGATGGTGGCCATATGATTTGGGGTAAGTGATATCTCAACTTCATAAAAACATTTAATGGATTTGTTATGCTAGAATTAGTAGGAAATGACCATCTTGTTGCCCCCTTTTAGCTCATTTATGACCAGAGATTATAGGATTTATTGTTTTTCAAAATGGAGGATGGCGGGCCCTTTTGTTATGTATAGTTGAACGTTTCCTGCGGACTTTGATTTTGCGGCCAACTTTTGATTATTATTAGTAAACTGACTTATATACCAGAAATGCCAAGAAACCTTCTGTTGCAATTTTTTGGGCGTTAAGTGTGGTACATGTCTCCTATTTTGATCATACTAATTTGGAATTCCAAATAGATTTAATTGCCGATACTTTACGTTCAAGGTCGGGTCAAAAAATTCGTTAGCCAAGATTCCATACATGTCATTCATAAAATGATTTGTTCTAAATGTTCGTTAGTTGTCAGTTTCTGGACTGGAATGTTGCAAAAAAATGATTTGATTTCTTTTATTCAAAAATAGAAATTGAACTTTGACCTTTTTCTTTTCTCTTAGAGATGAGGCTGCACATCACTCTTGCTTTCTTGCACATAAATTGATTTTGGTTTTCTGCAACAATCCAAATTGGTAAATGAATAACGAATAAAGTTTGTGTCAAATTTAGCGTCTATGTTTTTGTAAGATTACTTGCTGAGCACCATCTTCAGGAAGTGGATTTTTAATTCAAATGTAGATTTTTTTGTGGTATTTGCCGATACTTTACGTCAAGTCAGCTCAAAATTAGTTACCCAAGATTCCACAGATGTCATGCATTCATAAAATTATTTGTTCTGAAAAGTTATTAATTTGTCAGTTTTTGACTTGAAATTTCCCCAAAATCAAGATTTTTTTTTAATTCAAATATAGAAATTTGACCTCTATTCACTCAGAGACGAGGCTAGAAAATAATTGTTTTTTTTTCTTGCAAAAAATAAATTCAATTTTGATTCTGCAAAATATCAAGATTTGGATATTGAATGAAGAATAAAATTTTTGGGCACCAATTTCAGTCGTCCTATGTTTTTTGTAAAAAGACTTTACTGAAGCACATGATGATAGCTGATTACAATGGTTTTAACCCCACGTTCAGATGACGTGGAATTTTGAATTCAAGTAGATTTTTTTGTATTTACCGATACTTTACGTTTTTCAAGGTCAGCTCAAAATTTGTTAGGCCAAGATTCCAGAGATGTCATTCAGACATTATTATATTACATAAAAATGTATTATTGGTCAGTTGGTGGACCTGAAATGTTGCCAAAATCAAGATTTTTTTTCATTAAAATAGAATTTGTAAACTTTGACTCGATTCAATCAGAGACGAGGCTAGGAAATTAATTGCTTTTTTCTTGCGAAATAAATTCCAATTTTGATTCTTGCAACATATAAAATTTTGTAAAAGGAATGACGATAAAGTTTGGGCAATTTCAGTAGGTCCCTATGTTTTTGTAAAAAGTATTGCTGAGACATGATGTATAGCTTGACGCATAATGGTTTATTTACTTAAAATATCGACAAATACAAAATATTGCCGATTATTTTAGTTCCCGGTCAGCTCAAAATTAGTGCCAAGATTCCATAGATGTCATTCATAAAATTATTTTATGTCTAAAATGTCGTTATTTTGTCAGTTTCTGGAACTGAAATGTTGGCAAAAATCATGATTCTTTTAAATTCAAAAATGGAAATTTGACTTTGACCTCTATTCTCTTAGAGACGAGGCTTGTCCTCACTCTTGCTTTTCTGCCACATAAATTGGATTTGTTTTCTGCAAATATCCAAATTTTGTAAATATTGAATGGAAAAATACAATTTTTGGGGCAATTTCATCGTCCTCTGTTTTTGTAAAAGTACTGCTGATTTCCACATCTCTAAGTGACTCCAAAAAAGGGCCGGATTTGTGACCAAAATGACTGTAATTTTGATCTAGATTGTACTTTCTAGGGTTTTACTTAAGGTGCATGTGTAATCCGATGTGGTGATGACTTATTAGTTTTTTTTTATGGAGTACTTATCTCTACCTACAGGGAAAAATGGCCTGTGGTTCTATTCAATTTAGGCATTTTCCGGGGGTGCCCGTCATCATGTGCCGATATCTCACCAGGGGAGCTGGTCAAACCCTTGCAATTTCCAGCTTGGCAGACGTCCAATACCTATAGATTGTCGTTCAATTAATTATAGATGTCGGTTTTTATTAATTATTTCCCCAAATATACGGTTTGGGAAAAAATCACGAAAAGAAAGTTGTTATCATCATTGGACCCAAACAAGAAGCAATTGGGATCCAACGTGAAAGCATATTTCTTCTTTGGAATTTTATTCAATTTTACACTGATTTATTGACAAACGACAACAAATGCGTCCAAGTGATATTGGATTTTAAACCCTGAAACTTTATGGAGACCCCTTCACGAACTAGGGGCGTTTCAAAGATGTTACGGAACATTAGTGATCGCTGGACTTTGCTTGATTCAGGTGTTTGATGTGCATTAATGCATGGGCATTTAAGGGGTGACGTGTTAGTGATCTACTCGATAATTGTACAGAATTCATCCCTATATTGGTGTTAACAATGGCGCTGATAAGAATCTGAAATAAAAATGGGGGTCCTCTGACTTTGTTTTTGAGATAGCCAAATATTGGTCAGGGTCAAGGTCCAGGTGGGTAGGCACTCGTGCACCAAGTCCATCAAGTCTATATACAACTGAATCCCCTATAACAGATTTAGAGAAAAAATACTTTCCAGCCAGCCAACCTATTGAAGGATACTTAGCCATTGACGTGGCGGGCCACGGCGCAAAACTTATGGCCCTAGTTTTACTATGCAGTTACGAGCTATATCGACGTACTGGAAGGCAGTACCAAAAGAGCAGGAGAGAATATCATAGGGCATATATTTAAGGAATTCGTTTACCCACACAGCCAAAGGTGTTAAACTTTTGGTAGTTAGTATGGACCCTTACATCAATGCTCAGATGTTAGTACTTATTGTGGTATTAGTAGAGTGAGATATGGGCAATATTTGGGGATTGTGCACTTGGTGATAAAAGATGCATTTGGCACATATCTAGTGCATGTCATAAGAACGACTTTTAGCTATCGGGGCATCGCAGATTTACATCTGATTAACACTGGCGGCCATTTTTCAAAATGGCTGCTTACTTGTATTTTCCTCTATGTTGAGATTGAGTTGTAAAGACAGTGCTTTTAGGCATTCAAGCATGGCAATTTGATGCTTCAAAAGATTTTCGAATTAAATAGCCATTGCAGGTTGTATCCCATGGCAGTAAGACGGCCATTTTCAAATTGGCTGCCATTAACAGCTATTTTACATATTTGCACAAATACATATGTAAACCCTTTTTTCATGGACTAACAATAAAGTGAAAACACGTTTTTACTTGAACATTTCAAATGGTTGCATGACAACATTTGTGGGCTCCCCCCCCCGCCCCGTCCCATTTTCAAGAGCCGCCATTACGCCTTTATAGCCTGTTGTAAACTGTACTTTGGTTATAGAGTCAAAAAGTCTTCACACAGGTGTGCCTTAAGAATAGGTTTTATATAATTAAAAAGACACTTTATGGTAATAGTTAACAGTGGTTGTCACTTACAACATAGCTACCACTATGTAAAAAAAAAAAACAAAAAAAAAAAAAAAAAAAAAAAAAAAAAAAAAAAAAAAAAAAAACATGATTGGTTTACGTGTATAGATAATGTCAATCATCCGGACTTCTTATGTTCAATGAAGAGGTATTTTGTAATTACCCATCAATAACACTCACAAAGCAAACCATACCAATGGTTGCTCAGACTTCATTAAAAGAGGACAGAATCCCAGCTGGCTGCCTATCTGCAACAAAGAGTGCGGAGGAAATCGAATCTTGGGCAACTTCATGGAACTTCGGGGCTGCCAAGTGTAGAACTGTAACAATTCAAAAAAAAGAAAAGATGATGCCAACAGGCCATCCAAGTCTCCAATTCTTTGGTACTACACTCTAAAAAGAGGGCGACAGGGCCGATCACTTGGCATCTCTATCAGTAATGACCTGTCATGGTCTCCTGGGATACCAAAAGGATAAAAATGCCAGTCAGCGACTAGGATTCTCTCCGTCGAGCTGCACCCTATCTTGAGACAATGATATGAATCATGTTGCGGATTCCAAAAGGAATAGGCAAGCTTCAGCATTATGTGGAGCAACACCCACTTCACTCTATCCAAAAACTAGATGCAATACAGAGACGTGCATTTCCATCATTGGTATCCCCGAGAGTGAGCTCAACACTCATCACATCAAACCACTTGGTCATCGCGGTGCAGTTGGAAACGCATGTTTTATGGACAGGAGCCAGATCTCCTCAGCCAGATGCTACCTGAAGCTCCTTTCATGTGATCCTCGCCTTAGGCGCTCAGTCAGGGCTCATGACCTTGCTGTGAAAGTCCAGTCCAATTGGCCTCCCACAGAAGGTCATTTCTCCCATTCTCTGTGGATACTGCTCATGTAGCCATCAAAACCAGGACTTGCAGAGTTCAAAAGGGAGGTAATCGCTATCTCTAGGCGCAATCCGCAGGTTACATAATTAGATAACTAGAGCGCTTTGTTGGCTGATGTATAACCATGTGCTCTTCCTCCAATGAAGCAGCCACTCACTGAACATATCAAGCGAGCAACGATTCAGTCGGTTTACTTGTTGGGCTCCAATGATGATTGCATATTCTGAGCTTACATGTCCAAGTGAATTAGGATGTATTTTATGGTGCATTTTTGAAAAAAATATTATTGTTTTGGCACATTATGGCCTCTAAAACTCTATGTGTATGTAAACTAACCAAATGCCATCATTTAAGAGCTGAAAACCGCATGAAAATCCGATATTCTGCGATTGAAATTTTTTAGACGCAAATTGGATTTCGGTGGAAAATGACCCCAATTTTGCCGACTGGCGGACTGATGACGTCAGACGTCATGTGGCGCCTACTAGGTATGTTGGTACTTATTGGTATCAATAGAAGAGGAGGACCTAGTACCCTGTATCAAAATCGTAAGGATCGGGTGCTTTATAAAACCAAATCCGAGGGGGTGGTAACCACCCCCCCCCACCTTGGGAAACCGTGTGGTACAAAAAAAGGCTTGGTAAGGACGCGGGTTAATGAATGTAATAACTACACCTTAACTAGGACCCTTGATGAACATGCCCCACTCGGCGTCAAAACTCTTGTTCTCCATACTCATGCTCCTTGGTCTTCAGGATGCCTTTGAGATGAGAAGAAGAACACCGACACACCTCGGCTGGAGCGCAGAGTTTCACGGACCGGGCTCACAGTATGCAAGGAAGCTTAAAAGGATCAATGTTTTGAATACAACTTATTTCTTGCTAAAGCCAAGACGGAGTAGTTATCATTAGCAACACCAGATTAATACATGTAACCAACGTGACCTTTCCATGTAGTCAGAAATTTAACTTCTAGAGTGAAACTTACATTACGTACCCATGAATGTCAAAAAGATATTGCAAAGTTTTTGCCAGATTTTTCCCCTACAAAATGACAGAAGCTGCGTAACAGTCTACATGATACTAATCCTATGCCAGGTCTCTGAAAAAAAACTCTTGTCTAGATGAGACTGTTACCAGTTAACCAACTTTTCCCTGCTTGGATCGATTGTATTTCCTCAACGCTCTCAGCGTGCATTTAGTCTGTGATCCCCGCAGCTGAAGAATTCCAGCTCGGACACCACATTCTCTTAAATATTGACCGCCCTATTATCGATTTTGGTAAAGGTGATTGAAAGATAGTAAATAAGTTGCAGACTTATCTCAGCGATAATGATCTCTAGTTACAATTGCGCAGCATACCGTCAAATCACGTGCAGAGACTGCATTGTTACAGGTGCAGAAGACATCTGGATTGGTCTTGACAAACAAAAGGACGTGTTAATGTTAGTAGACTTCAGTGCCCACTATTGACACTATGACCATAAACAGTCTTAATCCGCCTGAAGTGCTATGACTAACTGGAAAAGCATTAAGGTGTTCTTTTCAACCTAAGCCGAACTCAATCTAGATCGATCAAAGGTTGATTCCATCAGATCCTGTGGCGGTTTAGTAGATTGTGGAGCGTTCCACAGGGTCTGTTACCGGATGGTTGTATTTACTCATCTTGTTATCTGCCCCACTACAGGATATCATTTACGCCACGGAGTTTACACCGATGACAGCTCTCTGGTCTTTCCACCATGGGTGTGAGATGCAGCCATAAATAACATTGAATTCATGCAGTGCCAGTCAGCGATGCTTGATGTAAGCTGATATTTATTACAAGACAACAAAGAATGTTGTGCTTTCGTTTCTCATTCTTTTACAGATCGACTAGTAACTCTCAGCCATCCATAATTGGCAATTTAGTTTTTCATCCGCAAGCTGAAGCACAGAACCTTGGTGGGCCATCTTTTAGGACTCATATGTAATAAAGAACAATTATGTTAACAATTATGCAAGGCTGCCTGGCACTGGATAGCGAAAATTGGGTAATTTTGACAGTACCTTGATGAAAAATGCCACCATTGATTGGTCCATTGACTTACCTCAAGGCGGATCCTGGAAAATCCTTGCCCCTATGGGTCTCCCAGTAAGAGAATTAACCAAGGTCAGGAGTTCAAAATGCAGCTGCTCGTTTTGTCCTGAAAATCCTTTGTCCACACAAGGAACCTAGCAATCTACCAACTGCAATTGGATTCCAATTAAACAGAGCTCATTAATACTGATATTGTGAATTTTTTTCTTTGTACATTTCTTATTCTTTATCTTCCCCACCTCCGGCCTGTTAGGATAGTTGTTTTAAATAATAATAATAAATAAAATACCCGACATTTGTAAAGCGCCTTGGCCCAAGGATTCTAAAGCGCTGTGCCTATTATCTATTACGCTGCCGGCAGGAAATCGTCACAATCATTCGCTTCATCTAGGCCGGCAGCTGGCCAGCGCACAATCTATCAGCACTTAGATTGTAATATCTCCCCATAACAGCTACCCGAATGACGCATAGGTAGGGTTGAGGCATCTGAATCCAGGAAAGATCAAGATTTACCAATGTCACTATGGGGTAAATACACATAGTCCTCACAAAGCTGATGTTCAGATGTATCCCCATAGTTCTTAGTATGGAGACAACTGGGTTTTCTTTCTTTCTATCTATTGGCCACATATATGTTTGTACGTCTACTTAGATAAATTATTTTCTTAACTTATTTATTTTTTTTTTTTTTTTTTAAAAATATTTTTAGTTCTGCAGTTTTATACCATTTTTCTATTGAATTTGTATTGTGTGTTTGATAATTGATAATGATATTATTCATTCATTATAATATGTGACGTGGCCTAGAGGCCTCTAATTAGGCACTATATGCAGATGTATTATTATTAATAATATGAACTAGCACAAAACTATGAAGTATTGTTATATTACAAGCAATACAGAAGGAAAGAAACATGAAAGGATAATCAATTGTAGTAAGTTATAATATTCATGACTTTTGACTGAATAGTTTTTTGCTGTAGACTTTTACGGCCCAAAATTAGAAGATTGCTCTGTTGGTCAATCTAAAGTGAGTTCCACAATTGACACGCCACTGATGGGACTTGTAACAATTGGTAGGGTAGCCATGATTGATACCACAAAAAGTGTTGCATGCACCTGAGGTTAGCAGATTTTGGTAAACTACTTATTGAAAGAATATGATTACTCTTTGGGGACGGTTATAGAAATCAGGTATATAATTCACACCATGGTGCTTTACAACAAAATAGGTCTATGTGTTGGGCATTAGCAACAAATTTCCGGCAATATAAACCTCATTGTACATAATTATAATAAAATGTTAAAAATGACACATGAAAATATCAGTGCATGGTATTTATGTAAAACACTGGTTAAGAGAATAACTGCCTGCCATTGTTGTCATGTGTGGCAGCCCCTTTATAACGGGAATACTATACGTGTGCAATTAGTGTATGCTCGTTATTTGACCATACCATAAACATAAAGGCCTCATCCCATTTTGGAATGTTCACAAAAAAAATTTTTTTTTTCTTTTTTTTGGTTTTTTAAAATTCCCCAAAAAAACAAAAACTAACAAAAGCCATTGTTTGGAGTTAATGTGGGGAGTTAAATTTGAACAAACTTCAGAAACTCCAAAATATGCCATGGCATAATTTTAGTGCCCCCATTTCGCTACAACATTAATGACATGGTGAAATCTCTTGGTTTTATAGATATTCGTAGTCGTTATTTCCATATGTGATGGGTGCATGATGTACAAAGTTACTAATGGTCTGAAACCTTCATACCGTGCAGATGGTTGTAATTATGTTAACGAGGTGCACTCTCATAGTACGAGGCATAGTAAAGCTGGTGATCTCTATTATTCCAAGATATAGACAAACTACGGTAATAATACATTTCACTACAAGGGTTATGTGCTATGGAATGTTTTATCTATAAATAGTAGGAATAGCCATACTTTTACGTCTTTTAAACAGCAATTTAAAAAAGAATTGAAAGTTGTAATATTATTTTAGTGTGCTTCATCTTGCTCTGCAGAACGAAATCATATATTTTTTGTATTATTGTGCTGCTATGTGTAACGTTTTATATTCTAATTGATGTATAATATTATATTGTACTTTATGAAATCGATTTGTATTTATCCTATTTTAAACCAAAATTAGTCGTTGCTACATGTGCAGGGCCCTACTGAAAATCAACGCTTGGGTAGGTTACCCTGCTAAAATATTGTGAAATAACTAAATAATAAATGCTTTAATAGTTTTGGTTTATTTCAGTCTGCAAAGAAAGATAAAACAAGAAATGGGATATTTTTAAAGTCTGCCACTTGTATTAGGATTGACATTTCAGGTTGTATTTGGCATTGCTGTGTAACCTAATGTGAACTTAGAACATCAACAAATTGATATTGATTGCCTATTTACAGGTTTTATTTTTGCATTCCTGTGTGATAAAAACTATGCTTTGGTAGAAAAAAAATTGGCATATTCTAGTCGCAGACATTGAAAATGGTTTAAAATAAGGGAATGGCAGGCCATTTTGGAAAAAGAACGCCATTTGGAAAATGGCCACCATTTCTGTTACAGAATTAGTTACCCATAAATAAATTTCTATTTTAGGCATTGCTCTGTCTACAAACATGTTTTTGGGAGCCAAAACAAACAAACAAAACACATTTAGTCCATCAAAGAACTAATATACCAGAAATGGCAGCCATTTGAAAAATGGCCGCCATTTTTTTTTTTAACACGAAAAATCTGCGATGCACCTATAGCCAAACATCATCTTAGAAATGCCCAAACTGTGTGCCAAATGCATGCTTTTATCACCAAGTGCAAAATTCATGCACAGATATACTCTAATATATCACTTTTTTCAAAGGGGCAATGTAAGTTTACACAGGGGGCATTTTTTTCAAATGCCCCAATCCTGTTAAAATGTATTCGATATTGTTCATCTAATAAGGATTCCATAAATGTACGCCTAGAAGTATCATAACACCCTACAACCATGGTTTTGGAGTAATGAGTAAAAACTGAATTAAATGGTTAAAACGGTCAATCAATTGGTATATTTGATTTCATTATTGTGACGTCATTATTTAATAGTAAAATTAGGACAAATTATATCGAAAAAAGATTCTCTTCGTCCCGTGATAGAGTCAGCAAAAGGTATACGAGGACCCGGGTTCCTAAAGCCCATCTCACTTATGAGGACCCTCCATAGTAAAACCTATACCAAATGTCCTAAATTTATTCTACAATTATTCTCTGTTACGTTCAAAGCTTTAATACTAGCTCAATCATGGAGGAACAGGGGGTTCTAAAATCATTCACTTATGAGGCCCTCCATAGTAAAACATTATACCAAATGTCACTAAAGTTCATTCTACAATTATATCTCTGCGTTTCAAGCTTTAATCTTAGCTCAATCATGAGGACCCGGGTTTCTAAATCCCAATCTCACTTCTGGGACCATCATAGTTATAAATAACCAAATGTCCTCCTAATTTCATTCTAAATTATAGCTCGGCATTTCAAGCTTTAATCATAGCTTCAATCATGAGGGGAACCCATGGTTCCTAAATCCAATCTAACTTATGAGGACCCTCCCTCCATAGTAAACCTATACCAAATGTCCTCAATTTAATTTAATTATATCTCTGAGTTGCAAGCTTTAATACTATCTCACTCATGCGGACCCGGGTTCCTAATTCCAATCTCATTCTGAGGACCCTCCCTAGTAAAACCTATATACCAAGGTCCTAAATTTCATTTCTACAAGTATATCTATGCATTTCAAGCTTAATTCCTAGCTCAATCATGAGGACCAAGGGTTCTAAATCCCATATCACTTATGAGGACCCTCCATATTAAACCTTATACCAAATGTCCTTAATTTCATTCTACAATTATATCTCTGCATTTCAAAGATTTAATCCTAGCTCAATCAAGAGGACCCGGGTTCCTATTTCCCATCTCACTTATGAGGACCCTCCATAGTAAACCTTTACAATGTCCTAAATTCATTCTACAATTATATCTCTGCGTTTCAGCTTTAATCCTTTAGCTCAATCATGAGGGAACCCGGGTTCCTATACCCAATCTCACTTATGGGGACCCTATAGAGGAAACTCACCAATGTCCCTATCTTCATTCTACAATTTTGTATTAGCATTTCAAGCATTAATCCTATCTCAATCATGATGACCCGGGTTCCTATATCTAATCCAAACTTATGAGGACCCTCGATAGTAAACCTCCAAATGTCTAAATTTCATTCTCTCTGCGTTTCAGGGTAGAGTACACCCTGAATGGCCATTTTAAGACGAGTATGATATAAAGAGACACTTTTCTCTACGAAATGCGTGTGTATCCAATTCAAATCGCGACATTTGGTTAGGAAAGTTTTGTATAGTTTGCAGTTTGAAGTAATTGCTTGCCTCAAAACAATAGAAAACAAGAAAAGTAGTGCTCCCAATTTTCTTTTGGTTTGTTTTTCACCCGGCTATTTTGAACATTGTCATTTTTTCCCCGTAAACTTGAATGCGAACATAGATGAATGAAGTCTGCAAGTATATCAATTTTCTAAAATTATTTATTTTTTGTCTTAATAAAATAATAAGGCTAGACCTTGATGATAATCAGTTAACATTATAATATGTCAATATTTATTAAGTGTGTCTAGAATTTAAATGCGATTTGCGGAATGGCGTTTTCGCAACTTTCCCGGGGTTTTTCTCAGTAACGGAAAGTGCTAGAAAGCTCAACATTCAATGTTTATCATCTGCCATTCTCAATGCACTATCGAGCTATTTTTGCAATTTGTATTGTAAATGAAACGAGAGCCTCAATGATGCATAAGACCCAGTGTATGGTGGAAAATGGAATGTTCTTGAAGACGCATGCAGGAGACACTTAAACAAGTTATGTTGGAGGACAGTTTGGAACAAATAAGATTACAAGATAGACTTAAAATATGCTTGGGCAAAATAGAAAAGTAGTGTAGTCAAGTATTTGAGGTCAACATGAACCCGGGGGTGCTCTTCTTCGAATGGTGCAAAAATACATTCCTGTCATAATTTTTTAAAATTACATAATGGCCTCTTTAATCCAATTATAATCTTAAAAAACCATTTTCAGAAAATCATTAATGCCCCTTTTTAAATGGGAATGGCCCTTTAACTGGTAAAATGAGGAATTGTCCGGGTATTGTTAAATGGAGAAAATAGCCTTTTATAATAGTAAATTGAGAAGTCCCTTTCATTGGTCAATGAAGGAATGGCACTTTTAAATAAATTGCATTGCCCTTTCCAGGGACATGAGGAATGGTTCCTTTGGCAAATGAGGAATAGCATGTGGTAACTGAGAAAGGGCCTGAAGCCCTTTAATTTGTAAATGGTTTTTTTTTTTTAAATTGGTAAATTGATTAATGGATGGCCCTTTAAAAAGGTAAATAATGGAGGATGCCTTTTAATAGATACAAGGCGGTCACACGGGCTTTGTGACCACCAAGAACTCTAAAACCATAACTTATCACTGAACTCTATTCCATATTCACCAACAGAAAACTCTAAAACAAACTCAGCATTGCGTGAACTCTATCCATAACTCACCAAAACAAAACAAACTCTCTTAAAACATAACTCATCAATGGAATGCCACACAAACTCACCAAAAAAAACCCTAAACATTCTCAACAGGGTGATGAACTCCATACATAACTCACCCAAATGAATAAACCAACATAACTCATCAATGAACTACATTCATACCTCACTAACAAATAACTCTATTAAAACTCATTAATGGGATCCATTTATAAATCACCAAAATATATCAAAAAAACTCTAAACTTAACTCCATCGATGAACTCACATAAACTCCCAAAGATAAACTCCCATTCCTAACTCCCCAAAAATAACTATTTAAGAACCTAATCAATCCAATATCTACTCCATTCATACCTCACTAAAAAAAAGCTTAAAAAACTCAATTGACGAGGGCTCCATTTTTAGAAAGTCACGCAAAACATCAAAAAAAACTCTAAAACATAATCATCGATGAAACTCCATAACTCACCAAAATAAACTCTAAAACTATGAACATAATCGTTGATGAACTCCATTCCTAAATCACCAAAATAACTCTAAGAACATAACTAATCATGAACTCAATCCATAACTCACCAAAACAGCAAAACACCCAAAACTCATCAATGAACTCCCATAAATTTTGAAAATTGCCATAATGCCCCTTCATTCAATTTGAAGGTGTTTTCCTGACTGTCTTTTTTTTTTTCCCCCAAAAGTACATTCCCAAAAAAAATCAAACAATTTGTTTCAAAAAATATTATTTCACCAACAAATAACTCTAAAAACAACTCATTGCGATGAACTTCACCATTATTTCACCCACAATAACCAAACACTCTAAAACATAACTCATCAAACTCCATTAATTAACCTGCATATTGCCCCTTATTTGTAAGCTTAACCTTGAGGGCGCCTTCTCAAATGTGCTAAAAATCCATTCCATGAAAAAATTTCATTTTGTTTCAGGAAAATTTGGAAACTCACAATGCTTTGAATATGTGGCGATATTGGATGAAGTTCTTGGAATTACCCATGATCTAATACAAGGATTGCGAAAACCTGGGATTCGTAAGTGAGGCATGACGGCCATATTGGTCATTCCAAAAAGGCCCAAGCAGGTGGTGAAGAGCGGTCATTTATACAAAAATTTGTTCCAATTGAACTGTGGATACGCGACATAACCGACTACAGAATCAAGCAAATTCAATGAGGTCATTGTATTTGCGCGTATGGATGGCATGTCTCTAAAACATGCACCCGGATACCACTTATTAAACAGGGTCTCTGGAATGCTATGGGTTCGGTAGACCAAGATGTTCACCCGTTGCTCAATTCAGCTAATATACAATTACTGTGTGTAGCCAATCATGTATAGGATCAGGGACTAACTTTAATGCCCTTTAATTCCATTGCTTAAACTTAACCCTGAGGGTGCACTTCCTAAATGATGGGAAAAAAATCCATCACAGAATAAACCGTGGGTAAAATACATTCGCACGTGCACACACACACATGTACACGTATGTTAACGAACAGGGGCCCATGCAGGGGGGGTGCAGGGGGGGGTGCGGTCGCACCCCCCAATTTCCACAAGAGGGAAAAAAGGTCCACATTTTGCCTATTTTGTTGATAAAAAGGTCCAAATAAGAGAAAATATGACGAAAAAAGTCACTTTTGGTGATGAGGTGTTCAAAACGTTACAAAAATGGCCCATTTTTAAGGGGGTGAGGGGTTGGCATTTATCCCAAAAAAGGTCCACTTTTTCGAATGACCGCACCCCCGTTAAAAAAATACGCGTACGGCCCTGGTACATACAACTTGGTTTCTGATATTGCTTTGAGCAAGTTAGTTACTGTTAACACTTGTTCAATCATTATATAATTTAATTAGGTTTTGAGGGAAAAGGTTGGAATATCCAAAGGTACAGCTTCAAAATTTGAGTCAAGGAAATGAGTTTTGACAAATTTCTTGGAAAATAATAATACTTGATTTTTGACAATTTGTTTACAAAACACATACATGTGACCACAACACTACAAACATGACAGCCAGAGAAAGGGCACAGACAGCATTAAGACATAGATACACATAAAGACACACACCAACACACGCATACACGCACGCACCACACACGCACCCACACCCTCACACACAAACCACAAGCACATACACACACACAACACCACACAGGAACGTTAGTGGATCAAGGAAATTCAGAAGTTATTTAAATTGAGAAAGAAATGAATTTTCCTGGGGAGAGGATATTATACTATCTGACTGACCAGAAATTAATGAGCAGTCCAAACTTAGTGTCAAATTTGATGGGTGCATGCACTGGGGTTATCATGGAAAAAACACAATTTACATTCTGAGGGAAAATACAAACCATTTCAAAATACTCATGTGCAGTAAACAGAAAGGTTCATTATATCCATTATAAAACTATATACTAGCATATTATATATTGACAGAAAGGTGTCGAGCCTGGAAATGTCACAGACATGGAATGTGTCTTTGCAAGGTAAGAGTGACCCCTAATTAGTGTGTAAACAAAAAACAATGCAAAGGCCACTGATGACACAACTAGGTATTATGCAAATGCAATCAGGCGACATTGGCAGTACATGGAGGACAAGTGATAAGGGCAGGCTGCCAGAGGCTTACTGTGATTGATTTTGCTATTACCAACAGATTTCAGGGCCATTTACAATGAACACATCCAAAGGAGCTGTATGACACATCACAAACCAAATTCAACCAATTGTTTGTTTAGACCCTAAACTTGGGCTTTCACAACCTTATTAACGGCAAACGAAAACGCTCAATTATTTTCACACGTCATCCAAACACATATGCGAAATTTCAAAGACAATACGGGGGAATTAAGATAAACACGCAGTTAACAAAACCATTGCTTCAAAAAACCCAGTCCTATGGACCACGAACGAAAGTTCGATGGTCAAAAAAATTATTTTTTAAATTCAAAATTCTCCAAATCTATGAAAAAAATACACCAAGTTGAGATTTGTTGGGAAAATTTGATTATTTAATGATCAAATTCAAAAAAGGGCTCTTGTAGTACCACATGCTTAATTATCTACAGTTCTTGCAAAGAACCCGGGTTTCTAAATCCATCTCGAGTTATGAGACACTCTTAGTAAACTCACCCAAAAGTCTTATTACATTCTATACTTTTGTTTATAATTTTACGCCTTAATTTCCTATCTCACTTATTGAGGACCTGGGTTCCTAAAGCCATTCTCATTCTATGTGGACCCTCTCTATAGTAAAAACCTACCAAAAATGATCTAAATTTCATTCGTATATTATACTAAGTGTTGCCAAAGCCTAATCCTATCTCACTCATGAGGACCCTGGTTCTATATCCCACCTCACTTATGGGGCCCCTCTAGAGAAAACTCACCAAAAGTCCTTAATATAATCTACATTGGTATTAGTATTTCAAGCCTTTAATCCTATCTCACTCACTCATGAGGACCCGAGTTCCTATATCCAATCTCATTCTGGGGACCTTCTAGATGTAACCTACACATGTGCCTCTTTCATTATACAAGTATATCTCTGCGTTCCAAGATAATCCATCTCACTCATGAGGACCAGGGTCCTAAATCCCATCTCAACTTATGGGGACCCTCGCGAGTAAAACTCACCAAATGTCTTAATCTCATTCTACCAATGGGTTATTAGATTTTAAGCCATTAATCTATCTCAATATGAGGAATCGGTTCCTTACAAATCCACTATGGGGACCATTCTAGAGTACCTCACCAGAATGTACCTTAATCTCATTCTTTACATTTTTGTATTAGCATTCAAGCTAAATCCTATCTCACTCATGAGGACCCGGGTTCCTATATCGCATCTCACTTATCTGGACCCTCTATAGTAAACATACCAAATGACCTAATTTCATTCGTATATTATAACTCAATGGTGTAACCCAAATCTGATTCATCTCAGGCGAAAAATTGTAAAGAATCTGCTTTCAACTGATTTGAGTATTCAAATGTGTCTAGATATACCCATAAAAAAGATGCCGGCCGGTGAAGGCTGTGAACTTGGATTTTGTTAAAATGGCGTCAAAATGGCCGCCAAACATGGTAAAATTTATGAACAGACATAAATCAGTTGAAAAAGGTGATACAAATTCCAAACAAATGTGATCTATTTAAATATATTTCGGTTATTGCGAATACATACATAGCCTTCCCATGCTGCCATGGAACGTTTTCCAAAGCCAAGATGGCGGTCAATATGGCGTCCACATCTTAGAAATGTACCAAAATTAGATAACTAAACAAAGAAAAAAGACGCACCTATCATAGGAATTAGTGATAGGCTCTCTAGTAATTCCAAGTGATAGTCCTCATTGAATATGAGTACAGGGTGCAGGGTGGGGACTTTTGGATTTTTTTTTCAAAATGGCGTCAAAAAAAAAAATGGCTCCGAACATGATAACATTCATAGAATAGGCTAATCAGTTTTAAAAAGTGATACCAGTTCCAACAAAATGTCTGATTACATATTTTCAGTTATTACAAACACATACATGACATTTCCATGCTGCTAGCGTGTTCCAAACCAAAATGGCGGGCCATATGGCTGCCAAATTCTTGGAACTCTCTGCAACTGACTGCGGTGAAATTTTACAAAAGAGCAGGCACTCCTAGAAAGGGGCGATATATAACAGCTTAACACCATTATTAAACAATAAGCATTACCTTGTTGTTAGCATTACTTCGAAATCACGATAACAGCCAATATGGTTGCTA
>JAMKCH010056175.1:0-20836 GCA_023653785.1 Ophioderma brevispina
TTCTTCTTCTGTCCGTCTTCTTCTTTCTGTCAAACTTCAAAACGCTACTTCTTCTACAGATTTTCATTTTATGATCATGTGACCCATTTAGTGGTTGTAGTTTTAACCACCCCCATCAAAGTTACTTAATGAAATTTTCATCAAAGGTCATTTGGGGTCCAAAGGTCAATAACCTGATTTCCTAAGAAATCACTTTCTTTACCGATTCATAGTATGAACATGTTACTCATGTATGTGTTGTACTTTGACACCCCCTCAAAATTACTTAATGAAATGACGATCAAATGTCTTAAAGGGGCAAATTTCCGGCCTGAGTTTAAAATATCTTTAATCCGGCATATTCAAGTAGTACATTGAATGCTACTTGCACAGATGAATGTTTATAACATTCCATACAGTCAAGTGGAGGGGTCATTCAGGGGTCAAAGGGCTCAGTTTTCAAAATGGTCCATTGAGCTGAAATTTTACTGAAATGATCCTTGACATTCTGGACATGTTTAAAATTTTCGCGGTCAAAGGTCAAGAGGTCAAGTTCAAATTTTCAAACTGCCTCTCCAATTAACTAAATTTTTACTGAAATGATCCCTGATGACATTCAACTGTTGAAAAATTTTTCGAGGTCAAAGTCATTAGGGTCAAAGGTCAAATGTTCCAATTAAAGCTGAAATTTTACTGGAAAATGACCTGATGCCATGCTAAACATGTTGACAATATTTTTCGGGGTCAAGGTCAATTTCCAAATGCTCCGATTAAGCTAATATTTGACTAAATGATCCTACAGAACTTCCAAACTGTTAAAATATTTGAGGTCAAAGGTCATTAAAGGGGTCCAAGTAACATTTCCGAAATGATCTTATGATATTCTAATATGTCCCTAAAATTTTTGAGATCAAAAGTCATTTAGGGTCAAGGTCACTACATCGACTGTGTTCAGATCCGTCTCCAGATCTAGTTATCACAGTCGCGGAAGCTCGACTGTGTTTTATCTTTCTTTCTGTACGTTTTTCTTTCTTTTCTTCTTTCTTTCCGTCAACATGCCTAATATCTCAGACATGTAACATCCCATAATAACCAGAACTGTCACCAGGACAGTACCATGCACAGAAACTTTTCCACATGCCCCATGGTGTCAAAGTCAACGTCGGGTCACATAGGGGTCAACAGGGGTTAACCATGCAAAAACTCTAGAATTAGCGCAAATCTCAAACTAATGC
The DNA here is from genome assembly GCA_023653785.1 of Ophioderma brevispina. Lineage (NCBI taxonomy): Eukaryota > Metazoa > Echinodermata > Ophiuroidea > Amphilepidida > Ophiodermatidae > Ophioderma > Ophioderma brevispina. The sequence goes on from JAMKCH010056175.1 coordinate 1,215, forward strand.
GGTCCATCTGTAGACTTGATCACACTAAAAAAGTCAATTAATGACTGTCCATATGACACATGATTTAGAGGTCAGAGGCAATAATCTCAAATTACGTACACCGTCCATCACTACTCTTCCTACAGATTAAGCAACTTGATCGTATGAGTCTGCATTTGAATTAACTTGAGCTCCTTTATAAAGTTTTGGGTCAAGCGGTCAATATGGGGTCTCTGGGGATCACAGAGGTCAACATATTTACGCGTGTGGTAAATTCAAACAGGTCAAATCGAATTTTTTAATTACCCACCCGTAGTACTTGAATGACGGTCCACTAAGTCCAATCATACCCCATCACATGACCCATGTTTAGAGGTAAAGGTCAAATACCTCAATGAACGTTATCGCTTCAATCACTACTCCTTTTACAGATTACATCTAGTATGTCCGTGTCTCATGTAGGTGAGGCAGCGTGACACTCCCCCACAAAAGTTACTTATGACATTTGATCAAGGTCATTTTGGGGTTCATCCACGAGTCCAATACCTGATTTTCACTAAATTGCTTTTTCTACAAGTTCCGGTCTGTAGTGCTCTACCTCGACTGTTTTCAGATCTGTAGACAGATTTAGTTTATCATTGTGGTGGCGCCGCATGATATACTGCCTTCCCTCGATTTCTTTACACAGTCGAGGACCTCGACTGTGTCCTTTCTTTTGTACTGGTTTTCTTTCTTGCTTCTTTCTTCTTTCTTTCCTGTCACATGCTCATATCTCGACATGCCAAGTCATATGACCAACCAGTGACAAGGACAAGTACATACACACGCACTTTTGAATACCAATTTGGGACAAGTCACGATAGGTCAGGGGTACACAACGTTAACCATGCAAACATCTAGAATTAGCTCAAATCTATCTCAAAACTAATACTGTCATCTTGTAGGACTTGATAAACACTACAAAAAGTCAAATTATGACTTCATCACCTTACCCAGGTTTTAGGGGTCAAAGTTCCAAATACTATTCAAATTAACGTTACACTTCAAATCACTCCTCTCTACAGTTTATCACCTGATGATGTGAGTCATGCATATCATAACCTTGAGCCCCCTTTACAAAAGTTTATGGTCAAGAGGTCAATATGGGCGCATCGGGTCACAGAGGTCAACACATTTACTGTGTAAAATTCAAATAGGTCTAAAATATGTTTGCCCCATCTTATAGGCTTGATGAGGCGTCCAATAAAGTCAATTAATTGACTTCATCACTTGACCCATGGTTAGGGTCAAAGTCAAAATACTTCAAATTACTTCAAATACACTTACACTCAATCACTACTTCTTCTCACAGTATTAAATAGTATGATCTCGTGACTCGTATTGGTGACATGCTTGACATCCCCCACAAAATATTAATGAACTTTTGATCAAAGTCATCTGGGGTCATTAAGGTAATGACCTTCTCTGTTGTATGATCTCCGTGACTCATGTCTGTGTGTATCTTGCACCCCCTACAATGTTACTTAATGGATTTTTAATCAAAGGTCGTTTTGGGGTCACTAAGTGTCAAATTCCTTTATTGTGTGTAATTTAAAACAGGTCAAATAGGCAAATCTTTTTTACCTCCTGTAGCTACTTTATGAGAGGTCAATAAGGGTCATCATGACCCCATCACATGCCCCATGTTTAAGGTCAAAGGTAAAACTCTTCAATTACTACTCTTTACAGATTACATATTTGAGCACGTTCTCTCATTTATGTGGTGTAATTTGGCATCCCCCACAATTACTTAATTGAACATTTGATCAAAGTTCATTTGGTGTCACGAGTCCAAGACTGATTTTTCCATCATAAAAATGCTTACTTCTACAAAGTTTCGGGGTCCCGAGTACTCTCGACTGTGTTCAGATCTGTAAACAGATCTAGTTCTTTCCTTCTTCTTCTTTCTTTCTGTCAACATGCTAATGTCTCAATCCTGTAACATCACATAATAACCACAACTGGTCACAGGACAAGTAACATGCATCGAAACTTTCATTCATTTACCCGATTGGTTTCAAAGTCCGATAGGTCCAGGGTCAACCAACGTTACCATGCAAACAATCCTAATTAGCCAATCCCTCAAACTATGCTGTCATCTTGTGGACTTGATCAACCTACAAAAAAGTCAATTATGAACTTTGTCCATATGACACATGTTTTCAGTAGGTATGAGGGTCATACATCAAATACGTTACACTTCTCAAATCACTACTCTCACAGATTAAGCAACGTGATCGTGGTGAGTCAAGCATATGAATGAGCTTGAGCCCCTTATATAAAGTTATGGGTCAAGAAGGCATATGGGTTCTCTGGGAGTCCAGAGGTCAACATATTTACTGTGTTGGTAAATTTAAACAAGGTAAATCAGAAAATCTGTTTAGCCCTCTTAATAGAATTGTTGAGCGGTCAATAAAAGTCATTATGACTTCATCACTTGACCCCTGGTTTAGGGGTTAAAGGTCACATCCTTCAAATTACTTTACACTTCAATCCTAAATCACGACTCCTCCTACAGATTAAGCAACTGGATCGTGTGAGTCATGCATATGATAAGCTTGAGCCCCTTTACAAAAGTTATGGGTCCAAGAGGTCCCAATATGGGGTCATCTGGGGTCACGAGGCAAACATATTTAACTGTGTGTAAAATTTAACACCAGGTCAAGTAGAAAATCTTTTTTATCCCACCCTGTAGTATTGATGAGAGGTCAATAAAGCAATGACCCCATCAAATGACCCATGGTTTAGGGTCCAAAGGTCAATACTCCAAAATTATTTATATTTCAAATCACTAATCCTACAGATTTGCAACCTGATGGTGTAAGTCATGCATATGAATTAGTTTGAAGCCCCTTTACAAAAGGTTTAGGTCAGAGGGTCAACGGTGGGGTCATCTGGGTCACAGGGCAAACATATTTATCTGTGTGTAAATTTCAAACAAGGTCAAATAGAAAATCTTTTTATCCCACCCTGTAGTACACTTGATTAAGGTCATAACGTCATCATGACTCCATCCCATGACCCATGGTTTGGGGTCTAAAGGGTCAAAATACCATCAATTACGTTATAGTTCCATCACTAACTCCTTTTACAGATTACTTAATTTGATCACGTGACTCGTGTTTGTGATGCAGCTTGACATCCCCCACCAAAGTTACTTATGAAATTTTGATTTTGATCAAAGGTCATTTGGTGTCACAGGAGTCCCAAACCGGATTTTCACTAAAAATGCTTTCTTCTCCAAGTCCGGTCTGAGTACTCTCGACTTTGTTCAGATCTGCGACAGATCTAGTTCTTTACACAGGTCGAGGAACTCGACTGGGTTTTTCTTCTGTACGATTTCTTTCTTCTTACACAGTCGAGAAACTCGACTGTGTCTTTCTTCTGTATGGTTGTTATTTTCTTCTTTTCTTTCTTCTTTTTCTTCTTTCTTCCTTCGTCAACATGCGACTAATCTCAGACATGAACATCCCATATTGACCAACACTGGTCACAAGGACAAGTACAGAAACCTTTGACCTGACCCGATTGGTGTCAAGGTCACGACACGATGGGGTCTACAGGGGTCCAACAACGTTAACCATGCAACAATCCTAGATTAGCTTCAAAATTCAAAACTAATGTGTCATCTTGTGTACTTGATCAACACTACAAAAACGTCAATTATGACTTGTCATATGACACAAGATTTATTATAGGTCAGAGTCAAAATACATCAATTACGTTACACTTCAAAATCACTCTACTCTACTCCTTTTAACAAATTACTAGTATGATCACGGTGACGCATGTATGTGTGCAGCTTGACATCCCCCTACAAAAGTTACTTTAATGAAATTTTTTGATGCAAAGGTCATCTTGGGGTCTTAAGGTCAATGACCTTTACTGTGTTTTGGGGGGGGGTGGGGTGTAAAATTAAAACACAAGGTCAAGTAGAAATCTTTTTTCCATCCTGATACTTGATTGAGTCAATAAAGTCAATCATGACCCGTTCACTTGACCCTGGTTTAGGGGGTCAAAGTTCAAAATACATCCGATTAACGTCACACTCAATCAATACTACTACTCCTTTTACAGCTTACATAGTATGATCATGTGACTCATGTATGTGATCCAGCTTGACACCCCCCACCAAAAGTTACGTAATGACAATTTTGATCAACGTCATCTGGGGTCACTAAGGTCAAAGTACTTTACGTGTGTAAAATTTAACACAGGTCAAATAGAAAAGCTTTTAAATCCCCATCCGTTAGTACTTGATGAGAGGTCCAATAAAAGTCATCGGACCCCATCACATGACCCATGGTTTAGGGGTCAACGGTCAAATACTTCAAATTACGTTTACCTTGTTCAAATCACTACTTACTTCTTTTATAGATTACATGTATGAATCTCGGGGTGACTCATGTTGTGGTGTAGTTTTGACAACCCCGACCACATGGACTAATTTTTTTAATTAAAGGCATCTGGGTCCTAAGGTGAATGACCTTTACTGTTTAGTTAATTTAAAACAAGGTCAAATAGAAACTTTTTGTCCCATCCTGTAATACTTGATGAATGGCGAGGTCATAAAAGTCAATCACATGGACCCATCACTTGACCCGGTTGTAAGGTCAAAGGTCACAATACTTCAAATTACGTTACAACTTCAAATCACTACTACTTTTACAAAAATTACATAGTATGATCACGGACTCCAATGTATGTGGTGCAGCTTGACATCCCCACAATTACTTAATGAAATTTTGATCACAGTCTCTTGGGTCATTAAGGTTCACTGACTTTACTAGTGTGTAAAAATTAAAACAAGGTCAAATAGAAAAAACTTTTTATCCTCCTCTAGTACTTGATGAGAGGTCCATAAATGCAATCATGTGACCCCATCAACATGACCCATGGTTTAGTTAGGTGGGTAAGTCAAAATACAATCAGATTACGTCACACTTCAAATCACTACTCCTTTTACAGGGATTACTTAGTATGATCATGTGACTCAATGTATTGTGATGCAGCTTGACAGCCCCCCACAAGTTTACTTAATTACATTTTGGATCAACGTCATCTGTGTCACTAATGAATGACCCTTTACTGTGTGTAAATTTACAACAGGTCAAAGAAAATCTTTTTTGTCCCATCCGGTTACTTGATGAGAGGTCATAAAAGTCAATCATGACCCATCACTTGACCCAGTTTTAGAGGTCCAAGGTCAAATACTTAACTTCAATTACATTACACTTCAAATCACTACTCTTCTACAGATTACATCTATGATCACTTAACTCATGTGTGTGGTGTGTTTTGGCAGTTCCCTACAAAAGTTCTTAATGAAATTTTATCAAAGGTCAGTTGGGGTCACAGGAGTCCAAGCCTGTTTTCACTTAAAATGCTATTTCTACAAAGTTCCCCGGTCTCAGCATTCTCGACTTTGTTCAAGATCTGTACCACGATCTAGTTCTCTTTTTTCCTGTCTTCTTTGTACCTTGCTTCAAATGCTACGAGTGCAAACGCTGGGCCAGATATTGACCAAATGGGGGCCCGACGAACCACTGACCCGAGTATACATCACAGGTGTAAATATTTTGACCTTTGACTTCTCGTAGGGGTCAATGGCGGTCAAAAACTAAAAATCTGTTTGGGCGGGTCCGATACTTCTACAGATTAGGATGCCTACGTACGAAATTCCGCATGAGCTCGTCTTTGGTCAGTGTAACTAAATTATTAATTTTAAAAAAAAAAAGAGACAGAGACAGGAAAGAAAAAAACACTCCCCTCCACAACCACCCTACGCTGATATTACCCCTCCCCCCTCATTACTTACACCTATAACCCTCAATCCTAACTAATAAATAAAAAAACCAACACTTACTATATTCATCAAACGACACTCCACAATTAAAAAAACTACATAACTCAAATCCAAAAGTCAAAAAAGATCATTTTACAGTCTCCCTCGCGCCTCTCCCCCTCTTGTGGCCCCCTCATCCACATTCCCCCTCTCCCCCCTCCTGAACCCTGGCCACGGAGAGAAAAACGAAAAAAAAATTAATCAGGAACTCATTAACATTCCAAATGGCGGCATTATCTTATTAATATGCAAAATGCTATATCTCAAAATCGATTACAACCTGATAGTGTTATGTCCTGCGCAAAGTTGCGGATCATGTCAGACTGAATCATGTGACAGCATAATTGGCATAGGGGTCCCATGCCAAGATATGTCAAATGACAGCTAAATTATATGCAAAAACACCATAACTCATTAACCAAGTAGAGGGATTTAGTCAAAATGTGGTCACAAGAACCACTGAAAGGCTCTTTACTTTTTGTGTAACTTAAGAAGTGCCACATTTGGGATCAAAAGGTCAATGGGGATGATCTAGGGGTCAATATAAAAGAAGCTAATTGACCTAAATAGCTATATGTCATCTTGTAGGCATCATTGAACGTTCAAAGAGTCCACAGTGACCCCGCTCTGTGAGCCCTCTTAAGGTTAAATGTTCAAGTACACAAAAATCAAAGTTGCTTATATTGCGAGAAACTTATGTCATCTTGTAGGCTCAAGTTCCCACTCAACCCGACAGATGAAATAAAGTCTACATGGAATAGTGTGCCCATCTGGGAAACTTGATTATTGATGATAACCGATGTTCATTGCAAGTCTTTTGTCTATTCAACATCAACCTGACGGGCATAGTCGCCTGGAGTTGTCTAGTTTTTTATATTATGCTACCTTGATTAATTTTATATTTATATGCTAATTTATAATTTAACTCTTCAAGTGAAATAAATCATAAATCATTGCTACCTCTTTGGGGCCTGTAATAATTGGGGTCCAATGTACATGGACATTGCAATAAGTCCACCGCATGATATACTCGTGCTTCTAAAGCACAATCAGATGCCCTAGTTTCTTCTTTTCTTCTTTCTGTCAACATGCTAATCTCAAGACATGGAATCCCATATTGGACCAAAACTGGTCACAAGGCCAAGTACAAAGCACAGAACCTTTGCATGACCCGATTGGTGTCAAAGGTCACGAAAGGGCCACAGGGGTCAACACGTTAACCTGCAAAAAATCTAGAATTAGCTCAATCTCAAAACTATGCTGTCATCTTGGTAGTACTTCAGGCAACACTACAAAAAGTCAATTATGACATTGTCACATGACCCAGATTTAGGTTTCAAGGTCCAAAATACATAAAATTAGTTATACTTCAAATCACTAACTCCTTTTACAGATTACATATTATGAATCATTTGACGCTCCGGTATATGTGATCCAGCTTGACATCCCCACAAAGTTACTTAATGAAATGTTTGATCAAAAGGTCATCTGCGGTCACAGGAGTCAATGACCTTTACTGTGTGGTCATTAAAAACCAGGTCAAATAGAAAATCTTTTTATCCTCCTGTATACTTGGTGAGAGTTCAATAAAAGTCAATTATGACCCCATCACATGACCCATGGATAAGGGGTCAAGTCAAATACAATCAATTACGTTCACCTTCAAATCACTACTCCTTTTACAAATTCATAAGTATGAATCTGTGACTCGAGTATGTGGTGCAGCTTGACATCCCCCACAAAAGCTACTTAAAGAAATTTTGATCAGGTCATCTGTGGTCACTAAGTTCAATGACCTTTACTGGTGTACATTTTAAAACAAGGTCAAATAGAAAATATTTTTATCCCATCCCTGAGTACTTGAGAGAGGTCAATAACATTAACAAATTTCAAAATTGTGTATGACGATCATTCAGGGTTCAGCTCTTGGCGCGGGAGGTCGGGACAGCCGCGCCGTTACCAAACACGACGCCATGCTGGGCTTTGGATGCCATGGCACCATGGTTGCTTTGCATTTTCAATTGGTGCCCCCCCCCCCCCCCTGCCCTTGCGGGGCTGATCGCTAACCCCCCTACTTAGAATCATGTCCTGGTAATCCTATTCTGAGTCGTCTGTCTGAAAAGGTAAAATTTTTTCAAAATCGCCAAACGATTTAAAAAACTTTTCGGGCTCGCTGTGCCCCTCAGGTCTAATATTATTGTCCGGAAAGAACTCTTAGAATGAAGTGATATGAACAATTCCCATCACTACATTGGAAAAGCTTGATTGCCATGGTAAAAATGCAGAGCTTCCGCCGCTCTGCTGAGGCGGGAGGGGGGGGGGGGGTCACCACCCCCTACCCGCAGCGCCCCTGCTACGCAGCCATTCTAGCCATCTTATCTTGGCACCCCCCTCTAGCAAGGCGACTGATCCGGCCCCTGGGTGGGGGAGTTTAGAAAGGTTCACACCAATGAACCAAGATTGTTGCATAAAACACCTTATCACGTACCACACAACAACAATTTAAAATCATATGTACCAATAAAGCGTGGTGACCCCCCCCCCCCCAAAAAAAAAAAAAAACCTTTACCAAAAAAAAGTGAGATGTTTCCACTTTTTTAAAAATTTGATATCCAATGGATTTTATTTTATAAAGAATGGGTAAAGTGAGCAGTACACTCTTCGCTCAGGAGACGGGTTGGTATTTTAAAGTCCAGAGTAGACGTAAAAGTATACAACTGAAAGAATATACGGCTGAAAGAATAATATCTTTATTTATGCCTTCATGTGAACTATATTAACTTTAACATTTTAATATAAAACTATCCGGCAATTAGAATCTTTAATTTCATCATCTTTCCAAAAGATTTCAAATAACAGAAAGGATGTAACTATCATTTTCCAAGTAGAAATGCCAACCAAACAATGTTTCATCATTCAAATCTATGGTTAAGATTCTGAAACTTGTGTGGTTCATGTTGTACTTCCAAAATCGAACTACAATCTTTTTCTAAATATTTAAAAGTTGGCAAACTGTTTCTCAAAATTATATACATTATTCACTTTTAGAAGAAAATTATATATTTAGAGAAATTGATTGGGAGCAGATTCACTTGTGTAACTTTAAATGTTCTATTGATACTCGCCTTCGTTCATTTTATTTTAAGGTTTTTCATAAAGCTATTGCGCTCAATGATTTTTAATTCAAAATTAAGAGAAAAGATTCCTCAAATTGCAGTTTTTGTAACTCTAAACCCGAAACAATTGTCCACCTCTTTTGTGATTGTGATTTTGTAAAGCCAGTGTGGGATGGGTTGGCTGAACTTATGAGAAACAATCATGATGTTGACTTTTCTTTATCTAATTTTATCAAGATGTTTGGTGCTTTAGATAAGTTTTTGACCTTTTTATGCTTATGTGTAAAGTATTTTGTCTACTTATGCAAGTTTCAGTCTAAACATCCCTCTTTTAAGGGGTTTAAGGCTCATTTAGTTCTCATCAGAGAAGATGAGTTTACCATTGCAAAAAAGAAAAATAAGTTGTCATACCACTTTAAAAAATGGAGATTTGATATTTATTTTTTTTTCTCCATCCTCATTGGTCCTTTTTGTCAATTGTTGATTGTAGTGTACATTCTAAATGGTTACTTGAGCTGTTTGTAATCATTTTGGATCACCTTGTGTATTTTCATGTGTTATTTTATTTTTGTTGCTGCAATTGATTCATCTGTGATTTCTCTTTGTTGTAAAAACCAATAAAACACTTAATGAGAATAAAAAAATTATATATTTTAAATAAAACTTACACAAGATTCTTCTTTGGAGACCTTGGGTGGTGTTCAACACATGAAATTGTCGGTGACTGGTGTCGGCTTCAGTACTAACAACATAGGGCTTGTTTGCTCTGTTTTTGCAATGAAAGGGCAGCATTCCTTTCCTAACAATGCTGTAGCAAACCTGTGGTTCCCAGCCATAGTTGGGGTTGGTACATTTACTGACCCCACTTTGTCTGACACGACTCAGAATTTAGCAGCCTTTACGGAATAAAGTGCATGTGCCCATGTGCTTTTCCTTAAAGGCTGCTCAATTCTGAGTCCGTGTCAAGCAAGTGGGGTCAGTAAATGTACCACCCCATGGTAGTACAATATTGCCATATGTGAACAGTCCACACCATTATACAGCATTCGCCTAAGCACCCATGAAGAAGGTTACGCCTCTGATAACCATAAGTTTTTCCTCACAAATAGTTAGCATGTGATGAAAGCTACTCGACATACTAACTATTTGTCCACCAAACAAAGAATGCAGTTGTCCAGGCACAATGCCTGGCTCTTTGCCAACTGACATACCAGGGGATTAACAACAAATTCTCGCCTGGCTGGCCAGGATGAATGACCAAAGAATGCTTATTTACTTTAACAAGTAGTTACATTTTTAAAACTGGTAATAGACCTCTTTATGACATTTGAATCAGCATGAAAAATGCATTCAAAGATTCCAACACAAACCTATTCTTTTGGTCATTGGTTAGTGAATGCTTCAAAACATTTACTTACCTGTTTATTAATGGACTAATATACAAACTAACTCGGCCAGAGTGGAGATGATTCAAAGGGACATAATGGCATGAAAAAAAAATTTGAATAATGAAAAGGACTCTTACTGAAATCACTTTCCACGAGTTTGAAAACAATAGGATGTAAAAGAGGACGATTGGCCCGGGGGGGGGGGGGGGTGAATCTAGCCTGTTTTTGTGCCAATTCAAAAGCCTTCAGGCATTTGGGATTCAGTCATTTGTACTTTTAGGCTTTAGTAAGATAGCGATCTGGCAAGTGAAAGATGATTAGCCGGGATTAAGCACATATACAATACAATATCTGTGAGCTGATAAACATGCTTTTTTTTCAAGTTTGTTAAATGCTGGTAGTAATGGCAGCATCCTTGTTCCAGAAATTGCCACAAACTGCCACCTCCCCCCTGGAACGCTTCCGTGTGTTTACTGTTTTAACAGAATGTGAAATCCAAATTGTGTTTTCTCAAACTCGTGGGAGTGATTTCAAAGGGCCCTTTTTTCATTATGTCAATATATTTTCATGCCATTATGTCCCTACTAAGTATATCATTTTAAAACCTCTTCATATTAATAGAAATCATTTCACATTTACATTTCTTTTTTCGTTCTTTACTCTATATTATCCAAAGAGCCGTGACCTAACACACAGGAGGGGCATCTGAATTTGTAAGTTTATATGGATATGTAAAAAGTTTAAAAGGTGCAACAAGAATGTGTTGAGGCACCCAATTTTTGTAATAATATAATTTGTCATACGGAAAACGGGTCGGCCCAGGGGGTGGTGGGGTGGGGGCCGCCCGCCCATCCGAGAATTTTCAAAGTTAGGAAAAAACATGTTCTTTCGTTTTTGCGCAAAAATTATGGTTTTTTAAACAAATGAGTTCATTTTGTACTGTTTCAACCCACCTCCTTGATTTTTAAACCCTGTCCGCCGCCCCTTATTTCATTAGATTTAGACACTCAATATATTTCATTATCTTGTATTTGGGCTACAGAAATGTTATTAAAGAGAGAAAAAAGTGATTTTGATTTGGCCTATTATTCAATAAAAACAAAGCTGAAATTTCGTATTTTCTCTTATACGAAATAGGAAATTTCTAATTTTTGTCAAAGAAACATTTCTCGGCTTATCCTTTTAGATGAGAATATTTGGCTGGAGTATCATTCAATCAGGGCACAAATCAGTACTTTCTATTTTTTAAGGGACCCTGATATGTGAAATCTCTTGTTGCACCGGTAAAGTAGAAACAGGCTTCGATTTACAATTTTAGAATTATATATGCACCGGTGCATGTAACTTTAAAATATTACATGCAGTGTGAAAGTTTCATGCACATGCTATGTAAACATGTGAATACTGATACTACTAACATTAATGTCAGACTCTGATACGTTTAGGCTATTGACAGTCGGCTCAAATTTTATTTCAACATCCAATTACATTCTTTTAAATAATCTAAAATTGAATATTTTATGGAATCACAAAGTTTGAATTTTTATGAACATGCATGCAGGATACAAAAGTTACAGGCACATTTGTGCATCTGGCCAGGTAATTCGAGGCCTGAGCAGCAAGATTTTCATTTATGTTGGTTAAAGTCCTTCCCTTGCCGAATGGTTCATAGGGTGGTATCTATCTCTGTTTCCATTATCCCAGGCAAGAGGGTGTTTTGAGTCAATCCCACAATGCACCAGTTTTGGGAAATTTCACCTCAATAGGGCCATGTGTTCACATAAAAATCCTATTCTTAACACATGAAAACCCTGATTTTAACGCTCATTTTAGCCCACAAAGCGTTAGTACTTAGGGATTTTTTGCATGATTATGAAATTTCTTGTGGTTCTTAAACTTTTGGAATACTTTTTAAATCCTACGTATACATGTGTGTATAGTACGGTACAGTAGAGGCACATTGCTATGCATCATGGGATTGATTCAAAACACCCCTCTGTCGCCCTATGTCCTACTGAATGCAGTGAAAGCTAGAAGTAGGGGTTGTTAATGTAGCTGTGCCTGTTCAATTTCTATTTTCTCTACTTCTCTACTCCATTCTTAAATGCAGAGTGGCTGACAAGAAGGCACTAGGCAACATTTTTTTTGGCTGTAACATTGCCAGAGTTCGAACATGCGACCTCCCAACTAAATGTGAGATGGACACTCTACCCACAAGTCTAATATGTCAGTAAAGATCCTTTTCACTAACATGTTCCATTTATGGGTCTGTAACAAAAACTCAAGCAAAATATTAGGTAGGGTGGCAGCCATAACTTGGCTTGTCTCACCAGATGACATACAGGAGATTCAGCTTTTGTAAAATCGGAGCTATTGATTGTTGTAATCAGCCAGATATTGATTGTAAATCATTCACTGTTCTCCCCCACCCATGTCGACCACGTTCAGAAGTGTTTAAAAGACTGAGGAGATTTCACAGAAAGCCGCACCCCCAATTTTTTTGAACCCGGTTTTTTGCAATATTATGGAATGCCTTTCCAATGTATTAGATCCACCTGAAGTGAGAAGCTGAATACGCTGGGTCCTTCATTACTAATATTATGATTATTTAGTACTTTCTGGCGTGCCCGACAGAAGTTAAACACGGTGTTCCTATGGGGACAATTACGGAAGTCAGCCAAATTTCAAAAAAACCAGGTTTGCTGTTTCTTTTGTAACGGTTGTCCAATAAACCTCCTGTAACGGACCTGGTAGGTGGTCTACAAAAATCGATCTTGTGCAATGTGAAGAGAAAATCTTATCCTAAAAAATCTCCTGTCCCTATAAAAACCAAAATGTTTATAACACACCCGACATAAATAATTGGGGGGGGGGGGGACAAAGGATCACCTCTCTTATGGCCTGAATTACAGTTTTTAAAGTGACAAGAGGAGATTTTTTTTGAATACAAAAAAATTTCTCTAAATTGCACTGGATCGGGTTGTAGACCACCTGCCCCAATTTTTCAAATTTAATTGGACAACAAATATAAAAAAAACACAAACCTTGTTTTAACTTGCCTGCTATCCTTATTGGCCCGTTCGAACCATGTTTTGATTTTGCCTGTTGTGCCGGCAGAAAATACTAAATTCTCATCTTATTACATAGAGAACCACTTAGTCAGCTTATTGACCTCAGGTGTGATCCATAGTGGTAAGCATTCCAATATGCAGAAAACCAGGGTTTGTATGTTTGTGCATACATGTAAGATTATAATGAAGGCATTGTTGAAAATATTGTTCACCAACATTCTGAATGCAATTTTGGTTGCTGACATTTAGTCCCTGCTTTTTCAAACTCAAATGGTATCATTTGGTATACACAACTTTTTACTGACAAACCTACAATATTCTATTACCATTATTATCTTTCTTGTTTACCTCCCGTAGGCTAAGCAAAAAGCATCACGGAGGGCACCACATGAAGAGAAAAACACTCTATCTGCTGAAGCTTTAATTTGGAAAACACTGCCGTCAAAGTATAATTGTCGATTGTGTAATGAATTGTGTCTTCAAATTCACCTTTCAGATATGAAACAACACATTACCACATCACATCGTAACCAACAACCCCAGCCAAGGAAACAGAAGGACAAAGTCACAGAGAAGATGATGGGAAAGGCCCACCCTCTGATGTCCTTAGTGATTTTGAAGTATCTGCTTTGTCCAATCATTGTGGGATTGTTCCTTCTTGTGATAAGGTGCATACCAGAGAAAAATGAGTTGCTCACCTGGACGACCATGGACCTTTTGATTTAGCGTGCGAGTTGTGTGTAATTGGCTTTCAAAATATATCTGAATTAGTGAATCACCAAAAAGTTTGTACTAATGAAAAAACGGTGTATATGTGAAAATGTGGCAAAGAATTTTCTGTTAGAGAGCTCTTTGTCGTCATTACAGAGCAGCACACTCGAACGGGCGAAGGCGAAAGAATAGGTATTCCGTGCGAGAGATTGTGGCAAGAAGTTTAACAAACTTGCCGCAACTGAAAACCACTGGCTGTACTCTCACTAGAACCCATTGAATGTCCTGAAATGGTGGAAGGGTTTTGCTCAGAAACCCCATGGAATACCATCAGCGAGTTTCATTCGGTGATAAACTTACAACTACACAGTGTCATGTGTCAGGAAGCATTGCACATAATACTAGTCTGAAAAAGCAGCATGGAATTGGACATTGGCGAATGGGGGTGATATGCATAACAGTTTAGATGATTAGACACATAAAAAGTTTGTTACAAAAAATAAGACATTTTTTTATTAAAATAACTTTTATGGCATGTTACACATGTAAAGGGACATAATGGCGTGAAAAATTGAAATAATGAAAAGGACCCTTACTGAAATCACTTCCCACGATTTGGAAAAAAACAATTTGGATGTTTACATTCTGTAAAAAACAGTAAAAAACAGGAAGAGTTAACGGGGAAGGAAGGTGGGGGAGTTCAAAGGTCACATCAACCAAGGTTTCACAGTTCATGTGAGGTCAAGTTTGACAAAGATGTAAAATCAAACGACTCAATTGAAAGTTTTTAAGTTTCAATAGACCATTTGCAAGATCCCCGAAATGCCATCTCGTATTGTGCCCATTTTCAGCCGGGGAACTTTTACCAGAGTATGTTTACAAAAAAAATTCTTGTTCGTTCGCGTTGCAGAAAGCAGTGCCTAAAATTACAATACAAAGTACCTTTTCACATGAAGTAATCTTACAAAAATGTAGAAGAATATCAAAGGAATAAAAAACAATCGAGGCACTGTGTTGAATTTACGACAAAATGTGATTATTTTGTGATCATAACTGTGCTCTTAATGGTCACCTGCCGGCGATTACAGAACTATGTGCAACCTCACAAGAGGTTAGTTTTGGTATTCTCATTAGCTATTAACCGTAAAGTGTTTAGCCGACTTGAGGCTGGAACAAGTTCCCGGATGGAAAATGTGGAACAATTACGAGATGCATTATGGGGATCGTGCAAATGGTCTATTGGAACCCAAAAAATGGTTTATTGATATATACACAAACTTCCATTTGTTTGAGGTCAAGGTCACATATTCAAGGTCAAAGGTTATATCGAGGGCGATCATTCACAAACTGGGGACAGCAGGAGACTCTGCGGTTGAGGAGAGTGCAATGTATTATGTTTGCTTCCACAGAGTGCATTCCGGTTCAGGTTTGGTTCCATAGAGCATGTTTCAGTTCAATGGTCAGATAGGATTTGTTTTTGGTGTTATATGGATAGGCAGTCCAACATTGAGTCGTGATGTTGGTTCCCAATATTTTCCAATATCCTACGATAATAGTGGGACTACCTCATCCAATAAGACCACTATTGGGATATGGCAAAACACAGAAATTCTATCTTTTGTTCTCATTCTTATTGTTATTGCTTTAATGACTTAAATATTTTATTATTTTGATTATTTAAAACGAACCGACCTATACTTCCTTCCTGCTGTTACTGTAAACCATATGCTCCAAATGTAAACAGTTTTGCGAATACACTGACAATATCCCATAATATCTTATTTACCATATTAATTAGCTGACAACCAATGATATGAATGTACACTAAAAACACTAAACCCCTGCCACTGAATAAGAATAATGTATAATGTCCTGCCATCTTTCAATGTTTTTCTTTCGATTCAAGACCTTGCCGTGCTGTGCCATAACCAATCATCAAATGGTGGTACCAGCACTGGATGATTCTGTCCTCCTCGTAGAGGCAACTTTTCTTCTGATAATAGTGGTCAGATTCTGGATGTTCAAGGGTATTGCATAGGTATGTTTCACCTGTAAGTGCCCATAGATGAGTTCCCATCATGGATATTGTTACACATGTATTAGATTAGAAAGATTCAAATTGATTACTTGATATCATGACATGTTGCTTCATAGAAAACATTGTGGAAAAGTATCTTGAAAAGCATTCATCAAATAATGATATGTTTCCTAATGTTATTATTACTTGACCGACACTATCTGTCCAAAAATACAACATAACAATACAATTTTAGTATGAAATAATTACATTATCAAGCGAGGCTTTGATTTTATATTCATGCATATATCCTAATTACAAATACCTTAGCATTAAAAAGACCAGTAATAAAATACAATCACATGTAGCTGACATACCATGCACAGATATGCATGGGAATAACCTTTAAGAGTCCTTAAAAGAGCTTATTCCCAAAGGGGAGAGAGATGCGTTTTTTTTATGCAAAACACTATTTCCTGCGATTTACTTAATTAGATGATCAACTTTAATAAATTTGGTATTTTTTTTTCTCCTGATAAAATAATTCCATTATTAAAGATTTTTGTCTAATGTTCCTACTTTTAAAAATTTTGGGGAACTTTTTCCAACAATATTAAAGGTGCATTTCGTGATTCTCAGCACCTTCTGTTTCTTAATGTTCATAGATTATCTTGAGAATAGCTATTCACAAAAGTTTCACACGGTCCCAAGGCCACTGTGGCTGTCAATTTAAAAAATTTCTAATTTCTTACAGATACGACCCACCAAATTTGCACAGAAGATTTGGTAAACAAGGCTAAACGTTTAGAGTGTTATAAAAATCTCAAACTTTTCTTTGAGGTTGTTTAAATCACTAAAATTTGTGAAACCATATACCAAAAATGAGGGCCGGATCACGAAATGTACATCACATATTAACAAATATTATATATCAAATTACTCACTTTCTAAGTTTTCTTTGATTATATACAACTATGGGCACTTGACTATTGAAAACATTTGCCAGGGTATGTTACTATTGATTTTAAAGGTGCAATCGTGATTCCAGCACATTTTGTTTTATTCATCATCACTTAAGATATCCGTGGGAAAGCCTTATTCACTAAAATGTGAGTTGATCCTGTTTGCGGTTTTTGTGTTATAAGCAAATCCTTGTTTCCCACGGTCTAATAGGCACGTGCTGGAATTTCTGTCCGTTACGGACAGAAAATACAAAATTGTAAATTTTGTACCAGATACGACTGAATTTGCACGTAAGATTAGGTACCATGGCATTACTAAGGTAAAGGTTATGATGACATCAAAATCTAACTTTTTTAGGTAATTTAAGCGGGGGGACGAGGTTGTGGATCACGAAAATGCCCCTTTAAGTAACCCAACAGCAAAAGTCACATGGTGTAAAAATTTGGGGAGCATGGTGGAAATTGCAGATTATTTTACTCGCATTGAATGTTGAATCTGACGGTAACCTTCAAACTAGTATTGACCAAATGATTGTACCACTGTTCACATGGCCCCAACATTTCTGATGTCAGAATCCCCTTTTCAATTCACTTATTCATTGAATAATACCTTATTGCATGCCAATGGTTCTGAATTTTACATGCCCATTGAAGCTGATTAAAATAGAAATGCCAAAATTGTAAGGAATTTTGGAAACAATTCTCCTGGATAGCCCAAGTTTGTTTCACGAATCCATGTGTTAATATTACTTGTATTTGGAACTACCTTTTACACAAGGCGGCAGTTTCATAAGTCGTTTCAGGTGTCCAGCTTTTAAAATGCAAGTGGTATATATTTAACAAGTAGAGGTGAGACTGAACATTTTTTTTGTGTCTGAATCCCTGGACCTGTGAAAATACAAATCACATTTACAAAACCTTTTCGGCTTATAGTCATTCAGCCTATTTGTTACTTAGTATCATGTTGAAAAGTAAATAACAAATGAAAAGGTAACATTGATGACTATTTGCAAAATGTACTTAAGTTTTTAATAATGGGCAATCCTTACAATGGAGCGCAGATCCAATCAGATGCGCTCACCAGATCCAGATCACAGGATCAGATCATGGGAGACTGTTTAGAACTCTACACAGCGCATTGAGTGCGAAAGTACAGCACCCCTTTCGAAGCGTAAACTTGTACAATGCTATGTGTAAACCTTGCTGATCGAGGATACTTTATGCGTAACCTAAAAGTAGCGCTATATTGCAGCGACCCTAACCAGCGTGTAAGCCCATGTACGCATGTGCAGATCTGGATCCAAGTTGGCCGTGCCCATGTAGACGCAAACTGATACGAGATCTGGATCCTATCTGGATCTGTGACTGCCGTGAGATTGCACCCAATTGTTTTGATTCAACATTTCACTAATTTGAGCATTATTTCGTTGTGTAACATTTAACTTTCTCTGAAATTATGTGTCACCTCTGTCAACACAAAAAGTTTAAGTGTTTTTCTGCAGATGTAAAATAAATGTTTCTTCCTACATTGTGTAGTGTACTGTGGAAAGCAGCAGATTTTTGTCATACAGAGTGTCTAAAAAAACAACACTTTAGGCGACAAAAACCCCTGTTTTATTTATGGGCGGGGCGGACCGTTCAAGTGGTCCAGCTCGGTCACAGGGGCGATTTTTTCCCCTCTGGAGGTTAAAATTGCCTAAAATAGGCCCAAAATCTCTGAAAAAAATCTTGAGAAAAGAATATTTTTTTAGAAACATATCTTTTAACATTTGACTTGTGCCTTTGTTACATAACTAAAAGTACAATTTCATTGTCGTTTAAACAGCAAACCCTATTTGAATTCCAAGATGACCGATCTGTGGTCAATTAAACGGAACGCTGTGTTTTGTGTCATCTGCAAGAATGCACATAGGGATTTCTCTGGTCGTATGTTCTGTTTGTCCCTGTGGATAAATGTTAACCTCTTAATATATTGCATGCCGTATGAGTTCCATAAGGGCTAGATGATGTCACTTGGTGGAAAGATGGGGCCGGTTGGGGTGTATGTTGGTACCTCATGTGACCTTTTGGCCGGTCATAATGACAACCCTTTTCCGCAGGCTTGTTGGATGTGCAAAATTCCTTGCTACATGAAAAACTACTAACCCATACATCTTGTGTGATGGGGGGGAAGGGTGGGGTGTTGGGGAGGGGGTTTAGTGGGTGGGGTGGGGTGCGTCGGGGTGGGGTCAGGTGATGTTCATCAGGGGTGGGTCGGGTGGGGTGCATCGGGAAGGTGGGGTGGCTTGGCGAGGTGGGGTGACCTCATGTGACCTTGTGTGACCTCTGGTGCAACATTGCGGACTTGGTGACAACATGCGACCCTTGGTGACCCCCATGTGACTTGGTGACCTTTGGTCCCATTCACAATAGGTGTGTCGGGAGGGGTGCGACAGGGAGGGGTGGGTGTGTCAGGGAGGGGCAGGGTGGGGTGACCTCTTGACCGCATGTGACC
>JAMKCH010056176.1:0-51480 GCA_023653785.1 Ophioderma brevispina
ATCTTTTTTGAAATGAGGACGATACACCTCCTTTTCCTAACACCTTTCCTGAGTTTATTTACAGAGAGATCTTCCACAATTTAGAGCCATAGCTACTATCCAGGGGGGGTAGGACACGATCTGCTCGATTTGGGCATTGGGGAGGATTACAAACGGTAATTTTGGGAATGCTACGTGCATTTACTATGGCAAGTCGCGGTCCAGTGACATTAAAAAAATCCATCTCTCACCCTCGTTCAAAAGACTCAGTAATATCATAATAAATAAGAAAAAAATTATTAGCTTCAAATTCAGTCGGGGTTAGTGGATTAACCCCTCTGCAAAATAGTTGTAATTTCCAAATAACGGTCATTTAGATTTAAATATTCGTGACCAGGCCTGGTCTTTAGTCAAGTTTGTTTGTAACCGTTCGATATGCGTAAGAGCGCCCTCCTACGTTAAGTCATTTTGAACCAGACTAGCACACGGAAAATGATGCCGTTTGCGAATGCTGGTTCTGTTAGGTTGGCATGGCCTACCCCCCACCCTGCGGGTGGGGGGGGGGGTTTACTATCGAAGACTGCAAATTAATCTCGGGACAATAGCTGTGTATAAAGTCAAGCACGTAAAGGGCGATCCCCGATCCGTAGATACAAAATCAAAAGGTGTTGTGGTGTAGGATATAGAGCTGAATTTAAAACCCAAGAGGAGAATCGGTGATTAGGAATAGCCCAAGCCGTACGTTTTCTCACACACAGCGCGCCGCGGTTGTTGCTGCGTAAGCACGCGGTGCGTCATGTTGAGCGCAAGCACAGCATCTAAAAATCTGTGCGTCACGCGATATGTTACCAGTGTTGCATTTCCCCAGTTTCCATTGTCTGATCGTCCGATTTTTCTGCAATTTGGCCAATAATTATGCGAAAACCATCGATGAAGAAAAACTATGCTTCTAAAAAAGATTCCTGCATCCCTAATGCACAAAAAGTCTACCGATGACCCTTGTTAATTCTGCTTAGGAAAGAGATATTTGTGTCCGTGAGACATACGCATGTGGCATCAGTTGTTGTTGTTGTTCACTAATAAGTGTAACGAACGTAAAATACTCGCGTGTTCTCATTAAAATCTGCATAAGATTTCCAACTACGACAGATACCGTAAACCACATATGGTTTGGGCCCACAACATGTTGTTAATGAAGTGCGGAGCTTCATTATAATTACCTTTGGGCACCTAGATTTTGGTGACGCGTTTCGGGAGAATCTTCGGGGCTGGGGTATATTAGTAATGTGTAGGATCGAAAGCTCGGGGTCAGGGGTAGGACATGCCAACCTAACAGCAACAAGCAAAATCAAAACGGCACAAACTTCCGGGTGCTAGTCAATTTCAAAGACTTAACGGTGGAGGGCGCTCTTACGCATACGAACGGTTACACACAGAACTGACCTTAACGAGAAAAGCATGGTCACGAATATTTACAATTAATGACCGTCTTTGGAAAATTACACCTATTTTGCAAGCGGGGTTACCACTAACCCCGATGGATTTGAAGTCAATAATTTTTTCAATTATAATGATAGACTAAGATCTTTTGAAACAAAGGTTTAAGAGTGATGATTTTTTAATGTCAGTGGGACGAAGGATGCCATTAGTAAATACAACGTAGCAGTTCCCCAAATTACCATTTGGAAATCGCCAACTTTGCCAAATCGAGCAGATCGTGTCCTACCCCCCCTTGGTCCGGGTTCGACTACATAACAATCGGGAAATGTTTAAATTAAGGTCCATAACCATTACTCTAGGGCCAAAATGGCAAGGAGCATTGTTCCAAAAACCCATTAATGTCAAAAAAACAGTGCAAAATTTACCCCTTATTTCCCAAAACGACGTCCGGATGGCGAAAATGCGATCCCTTTTTTCCACGTGTTTTTAAAGCGGATGCGTAGCGTAGCGCGTATATATCTGAGTGGTTTCCCCCGGGGCCAAAATAATACGTCAACCACGCTGTGACTTCACCACTTCGTACAATTTTTCCAAGAAATTGGCCCGCAACATATAGAGTCCAAAGAATGAACTGTAGAAATTCATCTTTAATAATCTAATCTTCAGTATGACCGTTATTTTGAGATCATCCATGTTGGCCGTCCCGTGATCTTGCTATTTGATGACAAAAGCAGCAGATCAATTCCGCTCAAAGGCCGAATGTGAGACGGTTCTAACCCGATTTTTGTTTTGCCTGGGCGGGATACCAGCCAGTATGAAGCCAATCCGTGTAACTGACTGACTTGCTACTGACTGACTGACTGACTGAACTCCGTGCCGTTCATGGAAGTTGTTGCCTATGCCGATCATTTTACGTCTCGACCAATTTCAAGAAACACTTTATTAGCCTACCTCTTGAAAAGCTTACGGCTGGTCGGGCCGTGCGTGATCGCGCAAGGAAAAGGCTTTTTACGGCTCCTATAATCGTTTTTTACGATTATAAACAATACGAATAACCTCTTCAAATTACAATTACAAACCGCCAAGTAACCAGCACCCACTTTGAATTTAGAAAACAGAGTATTAAAGTTCTAATTATAGTCGATCTTGCATCATACATTTTGTCAGTTGGCGTTATATTGGGTGCATTATTTTGAAACACTGTCAAGGCTGGTCGAGTCGGTCCCAAAACCAGTTAAGTCCCATGCCAGTTCGGTCTCAGTCAATTCGGTCCCATGACAATTCGGTCCCAACGGCCATCGGTATCGGCCACGGTAATTCGGTCGCCATTAGAAAACGCGTGTTAAAAACAATAACGTGCGTGTACCCACTTAACACTTAAGTGCCCAAGGGGGGGGGTTCCACAGTCCCCACATTGATTTTTTTGCGATTTCCTCGTTACCAATCAAATTTTTCAAGAGTTTTTGCTAATTGTCTAATTTATGAATACGACGCTACTCCTGATACAAAAAAAATTTAAATCCGCCCAAGGCGTCATTAGAAATAATGGGTTGGGTCCCTAGGAACCCCCTTGGGCACTAAGTAAGTGAAAAAATCAAGATATTTTACTAATTAAAAAATTTAAATAATTAATCTTGGATTTATTTGCTTAGATTCTCCTTATTAGTAGGTAATTAATTAATAATTAATAATACTTAAAAATCCAAGATAACCTTTTATAGGCTGATAGCATCAATTCTAATTTTGTCTTGCCCGTCTCTTAACTGTGGTAAGTCTATGGGAAAAATAAGGCGGTTTTGAAGTTTGGTGAGAAAAATACAAGATGGGTATATTTGGCTATATTGTTGTCAAATGATTATTTTTATTGGTTATTCTAGAGTAATATAATGAATTTTTTGGTTCAAACCTGATATTGGAGTTGCTGAGGATGGAAAAACAACAATTTCGACCCACTCTGTTTCGAAGAGTACAATTTCAACTGGCGTAAGGTCATAGGTCAAAGGTCGGATTTTTCATTTTTATTGTGGGTTGTTGTGTCTACGTGCCCCCCCATTTATTTTGTGTTATGGCAGGATCAACCTCCCACGGGAAAGTGTTATCTGGGTTGGGTCACTAGGAACCACCCCAAACCCCTTGGGCACTAACGCAGTTTTTTTTAGCTTGGGCACTTAAGTGTTTAAAACCTTGGCCTAACCCTTTATTACGAATCATGATCATACTTATAAATAATTTAATGTGATATATGTAAAAACAATCAAAATTTGATTAATCATTATAGTCGACCCACGCATGTAAAAACTTGCTCCTCAATTTGGTAATTTTGGCGTGTTTTAGTCTATTTTATAACCAGTCCTTTTTGCAAAATTATCATTTTAACTATTATGCTAAATTAAATATTTAAGCATGAATCTTAAATAAGAAACCAATTTGTCAATTTTGATAATCATTTAGCATTAATTTTCATCTTACCTTATTTGCAACGTGCCCTTATTGAAAGGAACGAGACAGTATACAGTACTGAATGCGTGTCGAAAATTGCAAATCCATGTATTATATTTGTCATGCATCTTTGTGAACAATAATTAACATTACAAATTTATAATAGTAATTTATTGGCGTTTTGTTTTTACACCTTTAACAGCAGTGGCTACGCGGAAGCGGTTTCACTCCAACAATAGGGGAAAAGTAAAAACATGACAACAAATAATTATATTGAACAAAATAACTGTAACATCTTTTGGGTTGGTAATTGATGTCCGTAATTATTGTGTACTAACATAACTACAGTATTAGGGATCATTTACAATCAATCAACCCAAATAGTACTGTGACTTTCACGGTTGCTTAGTTCCCTATAGTGCGTACTCAGCTAACTGGAAAGGCCCTGGGATTCAACGAGCTCGCATAAGCTAGCAAATTGTTATTTGTAACCCGTATTGTAATACGACTGAAAACATCAGGATGATGATAATAATTCGATGAAAGCCCCGGTAAATTCATTCAGCCATTTCTTTGGACCCACTAGCCACTCTCAAGCAAAATTTTCCCGCGATTGGGAGGACTCGCAATAGGGGCCTATTAAAGTTGTGGTGAGATAAAACCAAACAAGGGGAAAAACGACTATGATATTCAGTGTACACCGAAGGATCAAAAGGAAAGTAAAAGGGCAACCGATATCACAAAATGACAAAATCAATTAAAATGGCACGTGTGTCTCATTTGGGTCCTAGAATTGTCATGGGGACCGAATTGACGTATATGAGGCCGACTTGGTGATTATTTTACTGAGACCGAAATGTACGTGGTTTTCCATTGGGACCGAATTTGCATGGGACGATTGCGGGGACCCGAAATTGACCATCGAGAGACCAAATTGACTGAGTCCGAATTGGCAACAGACCAGACCCCGACCGGACTGGACCAACAACGTAAAGCAATATTTACCGTCAGTATTTGTAAAGGGTTTAAAACAATATTCTTGACTATAATGTGAGATGAAAGAAGGTATTTTCATCTTGACTATTCTGGTGAGATGAAAGAACGTAATTTCAATCTTTTTCCGCCGTTATCAGATACCTCCAAACATGCTTTTGGAACGAATTTAGTATTCTGCAACAGGCTACGAATTCGGCAAACGTGAACGGAATAAACCGCATGTAAAAATGGAGGAGTACATGACTCATGCGTACGCTGCCATCTCGCCATGTTAGAGCCTGTCAATTGTTACTTTTGAGTTCTGTTGGGCAAACTAGTGACACTTTATTCCATGTGAAAAATTAAGGTTAGCAGAGAGACAAAGTGTCACGTTTAGTTCAAAGGACACCAAAACAGGAGAAATATTTAACGTGACATTTTAAACCTTAAAAATGATCTACATAAAGTAACACAAAATTCCAAAAATCAGTCACCTGCAAAGTGCCCCTTTTGATGGAACCCATCACATATACATTTTTCATAACCGCCCAGCTATAACTAGCTACGCTAGTCTTGTTGCTCGCTTGTACGCGATAGACCGTATTCAATATGACGTCAGCCACCAGCCATGTTGGTGGACAAGATGCATACATTCCAGGACTTACATACATTAAGCTGTAAATCGATCATGTTTAGGGATGGCACAGGGATTCATTGACAGGTGAATGATGGTAGTACTGGAAGCGTCTATCTTGTGCCACCAACATGGCTGGCTAGTGGAATACGGTCTATTGGCCGATGCGGCGGGCTGTTAGCGTAGCGTCCAGAGATGATTTGCTTATTTTGCATGGAGAAGGAATGTCGTTGATGTGGGTGGGAATTTTAGTGATCTTTTTAGAAATGTTAGGAGGTAAGCAATTGCAATAGAAGCAAAAAAAAACAAAATAAAACATTTTCTAATAAAATGTCAGACGTTTAACAAATGTAAATGTTAACAACCAAAGTTTTATGTAATTAACACCAGATTGGGTTAAATTAACATCAGTGGTGTCAATTTGACACCGATAGTGTTAACAAATAATAAAACCAACATGGTTTGTAAAAACACCAAGCAGTGTCACGTCTACATTGTAATAACACCAAAACTGGTATTAATATACATACCATGGTGACATTTAACACTGAAAGGTAAATCTAACACCAGTACAGTGGGTACAGTCCCTATTGATTCCAGGAGGGGGTTTAAAATTTAAAAGTGACAGGAGGAGTTTTTTCAGGATACAAAGTTCTCTCAAAATTTCCCACTGGATTGCTTGTGCACACCTATATAATGTGTTGAACTAAATTCCCGGATCCGGAACTGTATAAATACAAAGTTGCGATTTCTATATGAAGGACTTCGCTTAGCGTAGCTATTTTACCACCGTGTTTATTCTATGGACAAGCATTATTGAATATTCAAAAAAAAAACACAATTGTTTGAAAATTGAGGGCGGCCCTCCTAGGGGAAATCTCTGAGTCAGCTTTTAACACTTTTTCATTTTTTCTTGTGTTATAACTCCATTTTTTGCAATGTAGTTGGAATTTTAACTCGCCTCAAAATTGTCCCGTCCTGTTCCTGAGAAAACTTCTTTTGTCTCCTGGGTCCTGAAAACTTCTTGTACACAATGGTTGTTGTCATTTCACCAACCGACCGGTGTCCATAGAAAACCTGTTTTTTTTTTACATGTTTTTCTTTTTTTTTCCAATTTTCGCCCACAACACCCAATTTCCTCAGGTGTCACATACTAATAGCTTACATTACCCTAATTTATCAGAATTAACCACCGGAAAGACTTCCATATTCACCCCCCCCCCCTGTCCCACCCACCCCCCCCCCCTCGTATATATTTACAACATGATACAAAATTTTATTTTAATTTGGCCTGTTGATCAAAAACGGAATAAACAGCTAAAATAATAACCTTTTATGTTGCCTTACATATTAAGAGAGAGGGGGTAACATATGGAGTCTTGCCTATACCTCCTAATATTTTGATGGAAATTTTGCCCTTGATGAATATACCTATGATATCTTAGTCCGCAGATTCGACGTCCTCACACCAATATACTATTTGCGGAATAGTACTAACTCACGATTCCTCTTAACGTTGCGTCAAAGAATAATGTAAACAATAATACACTGTGGCATTGAATACCTTTTACACAGGTCAGTGAACAGTATATGCGGAGGTGGCTTGCTGTTTTTCTTTTGGATGTTGCACACGGCTTTGTTTGATTGAGTGCTGTGGCAAAAAGAACGTGTTTTGCTATTTCTTCATAGGTATGGAAGGGACCGAAGGGTACAACACCTATATGTGTAGCCATAGTCGGGGAATCTGATGATGGTAAGTCAAACGGTATGTCAGTAGTAGGCCTATCACGTGGTGAGCTGCTACTGGAGGATTTTCTGGTGAAAAGAGACTGTGGAGTATAGGGCTTATTATATTCGACGAAAAAAAAATCCCGGCCCCCCCCCCTTTTTTCATCCAGTGTTTCCCATGCTTTTCTTTAAATATCAATAAACGTCAGCTCAGTACTTTTTTCCCCAATAACAGTGACCAACGAATACACATAGGCGTCAAAAACCATGGAGCTAAAGAGATCCACAATCGGGGGCCTGGTATTATGGCGGAGGAGGAAAGCACTTCAGATTCCTCCGCAGATTCCTTTTCATCTAGCAGTGCAGGGCCATTGTTACATTGGCACGCCGTTGAAAACATTTAGTGTTATCATCACCATCACTCCCCGATTCCCTTTTTTATTTTTCATGACGTAAGCTCAAATACGGAGGGGTCTAATTAACCTGCGTGCGCTACTGGCCTCCTCCCATGGGAAAGATGAATAAATATTGTGACAATCCGATTTTCCTTTTGTCGATTCCTAAAGTAAAGGGGAAGTTTATATTTTCAACTATTTATTTTTCGAGGTAGACAAGGCTAAATATTAATTCTTGAACATGTTCATTAGGAAAGGTGTCAAAAATTATAGCTTGTGACATAGATTTCTTTTTTGTTCGATTCCTAGTGAAAGGACAATGCGTAAAAATACTTACATTTTCAGTGATCCTTATTACTTTAAACCTGACGAAATATTTTCGAAATCCAAAGGTCTAAGAGGGTCAAAGGTCAAATTTTCAATATGCTCCGATTGAGCTGAAATTGACTGATATTATGATCCTTAATGACAATTCTAAACTGTGTCTAACATATTTTCGAGATCCGAAGGGGTCTTTAGGGTCGAAGGTTTATTTTTTTACTACCAACCTCGACTGTGTCTCATATCTGGCTCCCAGATCTTTTCAAACAATTCTACACAGGGGTTTATCTTCCCCTTTTATGGGATTACGGAATTTGTTATACAGTTGGTTATTTGGTCTGCGCCCCAAAGTCAAGTTAGTGTACTAAAACTTATAGCCCGTATTCACAAAAGACCTTAGTCCTGGAATAGCCAGGACTAAGCCGTTTATAGCAAGGACTTAAAGGTGCAACGCGAGCTTTCCATTGTCCCCTAAAAAGAAGTGAAAACCCTGAATTTTGCACTGATATAGAGCCTTCTATAAAAAAAAAATATCCACATCCGAAAGGATTAAGCTGAGAATGCTTACTTTATAGGTACAAATAGTGAAATCTCTAATTAAATATTGGGAGTAATTAGGAAAATCAACGTTGGTTTAATACTGAAATATAAGCATATAAAATCACTTTTGTTTTGAATTTTAAAGACATTTCTGTATAGACAAATACAATGAAATCTATTGAGTGTGTAATCTACATGTATATGAAATCACTACATAACTATGACAAAAAGGATGGTTTGAAATCTCTTGTTACACCTTAAAAAAATCTAACATGTCTCAAAAAGTTGATATGTCTTAAAAAGTTAATATTACTCACTGATATTGTTACAATAAGGTATACACTACAACTTAATTATTAAATGCACCTTGGAGGGTCGTGCATCATGTACACACAGGGGTCTAATATACGATTCAATAGTAAACTGAATTCCTATCCATATTATATACTAGTCCATTTCCCCGTGTCCATTGACCTATGTTTGTGTCCTTTGACCTCAGAATTGTTCTGTGCTCAGGTCAGTGATCCCTTTGACCAATTTGGTAGTCATGGGACATATCTATGCAATTTGACCTCTAGATGACCTTTGATCTTTTGGGTCACTGTCCTCACTTGTTTGTGTTGTTCTTTTAGTTCTCATTTAGTTATTTGGGCACACCTTCATAGCTCTTCATCTTACTGTTTTAGTGCACTGTTGGGGCTTCTGGCTACCGGCCAAATGTTACAAATACCACGCCACTGGCCTGTGTACACGACAGTTTTCCCCAACTTTCGGCACTATTGCCCGGGGAGGGTTCTCAGTGAAAATATTATAAATATACCCCTAACGGGACCAGTTTTTGGTGAAATTATACTTTTCAGTGAAAATATACCCCTAACGGGACCAATATTTGATACCCCTGGCGGTTGTCCCGCATTTGCAAGTCCAAATTTATGCCTTCTGTAAAAACCCTTCATTTTCACGTTTACTTAAATTCTCCTGAGTCATTTTCCCAACTAACAATGTTTTGTAGATATTTAACCTGATTTCCTGAGTAAAATGTCAGACGCGCAATTTAATTATGCTATCCTTTTATTACTAAATGCGCACTTCCTTCCGGAGAGAGAAAATAATAACATAATGGTCACATATCATAACGACTTCATTTTTTTCACATACTGTGCAACATAATACGTAAAAAATAGTTACAATTAATTTTAGTGTTAAACGTAGAATACATTTAAAATTGGGAGATACATAATTTTCTGGTGTGGGGGATGTGTGGCTGTGCTGTTAAATGATGGTTAAATTTACCTTTATTCGTTTTTTAAGTGCATATAAACGCCCTTTTTTCTTCTGAAATGTCGTCGTTTTGATTTTAAGAAGTTCCTTCTAGAATAATACCAGCTTTTTTGGTTTGCAAATCATCTGAAAGTGATTTTAAGATTGTGTTTACGCATTTTTGAAAAAATCGCTGTACGAGCCTGATACGGGCGCTTTTATCCTCCAGAATGCTATTATTTTCCTTATAAGAAAATAAGTTCAAGCTAACTCCTTAGGGAAACCTAAACGGCTATCGTTTTGTAATTGTATATGTGATGGAGAACGATATGAAAATATATTTGCCTTTTTGACCTTTTAAAAACATTTCACGGGTGTTTTATGCTCAGGGGACCTTGGTGCGTGTCAAAATGTTTGTTTAATTAGCATAGCATGCAGATAAATGGACACATTACCAAAAATTGCTCATCAGGCCCATGTCACTGGGGAAGAAGCATAAAGTAGGCTGAAAATTCCAGAGTCCGCGAAAATGTCCTTAAGTTGCACAAGGTTTTGTCAGTTTGTAAAATCTGCCATTCGGCAACTTCAGGTTACTTTCCGATTTTGAAAACTTTGCCTTACTTTGCGCAATTTCCCCAGTGACATGGGGCCTGTTTGACAAAAACCAGGTGTTGGGTATAAGCGCTGCAATTGATGGGCTTGTTTAACACGGCTCACAAGCGATTAAGTGATTTTAAGGGCCTACAAACCTATCTTTTCGCTTTGTTTTTTGATCGAAATGCTTATAACGACGCTCTATGGCGATAAGAGGACCGGGGGGACTTGGGGCAGATATTTATATTAGACATAGGCGGGGGTTTTTTGGGGTTAATGGACATGTATAGTGATTGTACACAATTAACTGGGAATACTTTGATTTATCAAGCAATGTTAAATTAGTGATTTTGAAATTGTGCAAGTCTCAAGAGAGCAATCGGTTTGATTTTTTGGGTGCGAGTGGGTGTGTGTGTGTGTGTGTGGGGGGGGGGTGTGGGGGGATGTGCGGCTGGTTGCGTTAAATCATGGTGTTGAAATGTACCTTTAGTCGTTTTTGTTAAGACAATGATATGAACGCCCTTTTTCTTCTGAAATGTTGTCGTTTTGATTTTAAGAAGTTCCTTCTAGAATAATACCAGCTTTTTTTGGTTTGCAAATCATCTGAAAGTGATTTTAAGATTGTGTTTACGCATTTTTGAAAAAATCGCTGTACGAGCCTGATACGGGCGCTTTTATCCTCCAGAATGCTATTGTTTTCCTTATAAGAAAACAAGTTCAAGCTAACTCCTTATAGAGGAGGAGCTGGGACCAGGTCAAACATAATTTGTTTACCCTCACTACAGAAAAAGGTTTGCACACTTTGGGTAGTTAACCTATGGACCCTCTACATCAATGCTTGGTAGGTAGTACTCTCAATTGTGGTATCGCTTTTCAATAGGGGTCAATTTAAGTTTACACAGGGGTCAAATTTTTAAAATGCTCCAATCATGTTGAAATGTATTGCCCTATGTCCGTCTAGTCATAAGGATTCCAAAAATGGCTAAAATGGTAAAAAAGGTCAATTTCTATTTGTACAGGGTCAAAATCAGAAGTTTGGGTAAAAATGGAGAAGTTGGTCATCTAGCTTAAGGCCGACTCAGAGATTTCCTGAGGAGGGCCGCCCTCAATTTCCAAAAAAAATCGAGGTTGTCTTGTGAATGCTACATAATGAGTGTCCATATACTAATCACGTGTGAAATTGCTAAGCTTAAATCAGATTCCTCTTATATAGAAAAATCAAACTGTGTTATAAAATTTCGGGTCCAGAATTATGGATACACAGTATCCTATGGGAATTAATACTGTACAATAATGTTTACTGCACCAAAACGAAAAATCCGATTCATCTCAAATTTGGAATTGTGATTTAGGTACTATTTTAGTTCTAGTGGACTATATTTCATTATTACACAAAAAAATAATATTTCAAAAAAGCTCTGAGAAGCTGAAACTTGTGTCAAATTTTTTTTAAGGAATAGTTTGTACCATATGCAATGCATAGGTACCACGTTAGGAGACAAAATAGGTCATAAGGAACATATCCAATTGGGGTTGACCATCTTTTGACCCTATCTCCGAAAGTAAACATTGAACCTAATAAAAAACTATTACTTTTTAGGAGTCTATACCTCAGGCAATAATTTGCAAGTATTTAAAATATACTATCAGAGTAACCTTTTAAATGTTGACCCCTGTACAAATTGAGTTGACCTTTTTTACATTTTTGTCCATTTTACCCTATAACTCCAAAAGCAATGGTCGTAGGTCAGACAATCCATTTTTGGAATCCTTCTAATTGGATGGGCACTTATGGCATTACATTGTCAAACAGGATTGGGGCATTTAAAAAAATTTGACCCCTGTGTAAACTTAAATTTCCCCATATTGAAAAAAAGTGATACCACAATTCGAGAGTACTACCTAACTAGCATTGATGTAGAGGTCTATACTAACTACCAAATGAGTCAAACCTTTTCGTAGTGGAGGGTAAATGAACTCCTTTAAAGAAGGCCCCTATGAATTCTGCTCTCCTATTAGATGAAACATAAACGGCTATCGTTTTGTAATTGGATAATTTCTCATAACCAAATCAAAGATAGGCCAGAACCAAATATTCTGGTGAGTGCATACACCGTTAGAGCTTGGAATACCATTTACATAATATACCTTTAAATCTCACAATTATCCTTTATAATGAAACCAAATTCCTCCCTGGTAATTTTCCTAAACAGGATCCCTTCAATTTGATGTTTACATGGTCTTAAATTGGTTAAGGTGCAATTTGCCACTTATGTTAGAGCTGAAATACCATTTAACATCTATAATACCTTTAAAATCTCACAATTATCCGTACAATGAAACCAATCCCCTCCTTGGTAATTTTCCTAAAGAGGGGATCCCTTCAATTTGAAGGTGACATGTTGATATAATTTTAGGGACCATGGCCCACAAAATTTGACATTCCCTTTTTACTATGTTAGATCAGATGATTATTACTTTGCCAATCATTTTTATATCAAATGTAAAAAAGGGGGGGTAAAATAAGAAAAAATTTTGCCAAAAGACAACATTGCCCTCGTGAAATTTTCCCAACCCCCACCATTTTTTTTATAAATCAATAATTGCAACTTTTAATTTCCGTAAAAAAAAAAAACACAGGACAACTGCAAAAAATGGATTAAATTACATTGACGAAGTTATCAAACCCACTAACCTCAATATGAGATATAAATTCAAGCAGCATTCATTAAAATAGCTCTTATCAAATGTTGAAATAACACATTGTGACCTGGAGTTCAGTCTCTTTGTGGATAATGGAAACTGCTGAGAGTCCGCAAAAAATTTCCTTAAGTTTGACAAGGTGTTGTTCAAGTTTGGAATCTGCCATTCGGCAACTTAAGGTGTTCTTTCCCGATTTTTGAAAACTTTGCATTACTTTACGCAATTTCCCATGTGACATGGGCATCCTGTTTGACAAAAATCAGGTGTTGGTATAAGTGCTGCAACTTGATGGGCTTGTTTTAACATCTCACAAGCGTCCCTTGGGAATGCAATTAAGTGATTTTAAGGGCCCACAACCCTATCTTTCCTTCGTTTGATCGAAATGCTTATAAGGACGCTCTATGGTGATAAGAGGGCCGGGGGGGCCTTGGGCCGATATTTATAGTTAGCAAACAATAGGCTGGGTATTGGGACGATGAGCATAGTGCATGTTACACAATTAAATGGGAAATACTTCGATTATCAGCAATGTTAAATTAGTG
The DNA here is from genome assembly GCA_023653785.1 of Ophioderma brevispina. Classification (NCBI taxonomy): domain Eukaryota; kingdom Metazoa; phylum Echinodermata; class Ophiuroidea; order Amphilepidida; family Ophiodermatidae; genus Ophioderma; species Ophioderma brevispina. The sequence goes on from JAMKCH010056176.1 coordinate 13,551, forward strand.
AATTTTTAATATTGTGCAAGTCTCAAGGGAGCAATCGGTTTGATTTTTTGGGTGTGGTGTGGGAGTGTGTGTGGGTGGTTTGTGTGTGGATGTTGTGGGTGGGTGGGTGGGGTGTGGGGATGTGTGGCTGTGCTGTTAAATCATGATTAAATTTAACTTATTCGGATTTTTTAAGTAACATATAAACGCCCTTTTTTCTTCTAAATGTAGTTTGATTTTAAGAAGTCCTTCTCGAATATTACCAGCTTTGGTTTGAAAATCATCTGAAAGTATTTTAAGCTTGGTTACGATTTTTGAAAAAAAATCGTTGGTCTACGAGCCTGATACGGGCGCTTTTTCCTCCAGAATGCTATTGTTTCCTTATACAGAAAACAAGTTCAAGCTAACTCCTTAGCGAAAACTAAACGGCTTATCGTTTTGTAATTGAATATGTGATGGAGAACGATATGAAAATATAGATTGGCATTTTTGACTTTAAAAAAATTTCCGGGGTTGTATGCTCCCTAGGGGCCCTTGGTGCGTATCAAAAATGTTTGTTTTTTAATTTTAAATCGCAATGCAGATAAAAATGGACACATTCCAAAAATCTTGCAAATCAGGCCCATGCCACTGGGAAAGATGCATAAAGTAGGCTGAACATTACAGACCCTCACGCAAAACATTTCATTTAAGTTTGCACAAGGTTTGTCAAGTCTTGTAAAAATCTGCCATTCGGCCCAACTTCAGGTGTCTTTCCGATTTTTGAAAACTTTGCCTACTTACGCAATTCCCCCAGTGACATGGCGGCTCTGGTTTGACAAACCCCATCAGGTGTTGGGTATAAGTGCTTGCAATTGATGGCTTGTCCCTAACACGGCATCACAAGAGTCCCTTCGCACTGCATATTAAGTGCGATTTAAGGGCTACAAAACCTTATCTTTTCGCTCGTTTTGATTCGAAAATGCTTTATAACGAGCTCTATGGCGATACGAGGACCACGGCGGGGGGGTGTGGCTTGGGCAGATATTCCTATAATAGCACATAGCTGTCCCGGGATGGGAACGATGACAAGTGATGTACAAATTAAATGGGGGGGGCGCGGCTTCGATTGATCAAGCAATGTTAATTCTAGTGATTATGAATATTGTTGAGAAGTATCAAGGGAGCACCCATAGTTGATTCTTTTGTGGGCCCGTGCGCACGAGCCGCTGTGTGTGTGTGTGTGTCGTGCGAGTTGTTGTGTGTGAGGCCGTGCGTGCGTGCCGGGTGCGCCCAGTGCTGTGTGTGGGTGGGTGTGGTGGGATGCTGTTGGCTGTGCTGTTAAATCATGGGTAAATTTACCTTTATTCGCTTTTTGTACCCAGTACATCTATAAACGCCTTTTTTTTTCTGAAATGTCGTTTTGATTTTAAGAAGTTCCTTCTAGAATAATACCAGCTTTTTTGGTTTGCAAATCATCTGAAAGTGAATTTAAAATTGTGTTTACCATTTTTGAAAAAAATCGCTGTACGAGCCTGATACGGGCGCTTTTATCCTCCAGAATGCTATTGTTTTCCTAATAAGAAAACAAGTTCAAGCTGACTCCTTAGCGAAACCTAAACGGCTATCGTTTTGTAATTGATATGTGATGGAAAACGATATGAAAATATATATTGCATTTTTGACTTTTAAAAAAAATTCACGGGTGTTTTATGCTCCCTAGGGGCCCTTGGTGCGTGTCAAAAATGTTTGTTTTAATTTAGCATAGCAATGCAGATAAATGGACACATTACCAAAAATTGCTCATCAGGCCCCATGTCACTGGGGAAGATGCATAAAGTAGGCTGAAAATTACAGAGTCCGCAAAATTTCCTTAAGTTGCACTAGGTTTTGTCAAGTTTGTAAAATCTGCCATTCGGCAACTTCAGGTCACTTTCCCGATTTTTGAAAACTTTGCCTTACTTTACGCAATTTCCCCAGTGACATGGGGCCTGATGGGGTGCACTGCCTTCCAAGAACGTCAGGCGGAAAAACCATAGATACACTTTTGCTCATAAAGTTGGAATAATTTTCTTTCAGACCCAATCTTAACTCGTATTTCTATTTGAACTACTCTATTGCTGCCAGAAATTTTTTAAATATTTCCGTAAATTAACATTTTTTATGTTTTTTGTTTTTTATTTTTATTGTTTTCTAAAACAGAAATTTACGGAAAATCTGTTTTCTTAATTTACGGAAATTTTTAACAGTGCAGGTGAAGGGAATCCATGCATAATTTTGAATTACGTAACAATGCATTTTGTTGGGAGCTATAAAATGCCAGACGTCTGTTTGTTCCTTTTCCCTGCTCCAAGCCTGTGTACAAGGGGCCCATTTTTTAGAGTTGGGTGACCTTAACAACAAAAACAGACACAGAGGTTCTCTAGGTTATGCCTCGTCCAACGGCATTGTCAATACGCCGAAGAGTGCTTGCACTCCGACGCGACGGGAAGGGTACAAACAAGCCAAAGTCGCTGATTTCCTCGGGATATCGCAAAGTACGGTCTGTAAAATCCAGACATATCGAGAGGTGGGTCATTTGAGGCCACGAAAATCTTCAGGACGACCACTATTGACTACCAGATGAGATGATCGCCGACTGCTTAGGCTCTTCGCAATGAATTTTTAGTTTCCTGTTGCCGCCCGCCCGTAAATGCCAAGAATCCCAAAATAATTCATTATTTTCATGAATTCATTACTTGTGTTTTCCTTAAGAGTCAAGATTTTTTTCCAAGTATTCTGAGATTTTTCTTACACAAATATCATACCATATAAGCAAGCTTCATTCAGAAATTTGCTTTTAAAAAATGCTTTTCCGACAGCACTTTTCACCCGACATTTTATTAAAAGTCGGGCGGTAAACCACAAAGACCTTGAACTCAACATGGGTGGTCTTTTCAAGTAGTGCAAGTCAATTAGGAGCCATTGTTGTAAGCCAATATGTTAACACTTAACTGCATAAGGGGTTTGCACTTCCGTTAGTGCATAAGGGGGGGTTCCTAGGGACCCATTCATTATATAACCACTTTCCCAAAGGAATTTTTAGATGAAATCCACCACATGTTAGAAGGATTCAAAGACATCAACAATTAAAAAAATAAAAACTGAAAAAAATTGTTCAGTAAGAAAATTAGGGGCAAAACATTGATTTTAATTTTGCGTCAAAATGTGCGAAAAAGACACTAATTTGTTTCTGCATTTTCTACGGCACTGAATCACATAGACTTTTGCTGATTGCTTTAATTGGTGAAGGATGAACTATATTTAACATATTAAGCACACATAGAAATGTCTCGTGCCATTTTATATTTTTTATGTTTACTTGTATAATTTACCATAGGTTCCTACAGTAAACCGCTATACGATGTAAATAAAATATTATGACACCAATGGCCTACTATACTTTCCAAGAATTTTTTGATTAATTATTTACTTTGTTTATGTCACTAGGTGTATGCATTATGAAAATCAGAATCACAGTAACTCTATTAAGATTTTTAATTTTTGTCATGGGCACTTCCGTTAGGGACCCATGCTAATTAACGCAAAAACGGCGCGATGGATTTGATTTTTTTTGCACCAATGCAAGCGCAATTAAAAGTTAGACAAATACAAAAAATATAAACCAAATATATTGCAGCGTTAAAAACGCCGGCCGAAAAACCAAAAATGGGTCCCTAGGAACCCCCCCCCCCTTATGCAGTTAAGTGTTAAGGTACATAATATAAATTGCTCTCAAGTTCAAACGTGTATAGTTTCAACGTCAGGGATGCATGGTCTGAGAGAGTGTGGAAATGAGGAGAGAGGGTGGGGGAGGGGAGGGGAGCAATTTTTCAGGGGGGTAGACATGCCAAAACTAACAGCAACAGCAAATCCCAAAACGGAATTCACATCAACTTTAGTGTGCTTTGTGCTAGTCTGTTTCAAAGACAACGGTAGGCGGCCGCGCTCTTACGCATATCGAACGGTACACACAGATTGACTAAAGGACTAGGCATGGTCACAATATTTAATCTAAAGACCTTATTGGAATTACACTATTTGCAGCGGGGTTAATCCATAAAAAACCCCGCGGATTTTGAAGCCAAATGTATTTTTTCTGAATGTCTCATTGATATACTAAATTTTTTGAACAAAGTTGAAGAGATGATTTTTTAAAGTCACTCGGACCGAGACTGCCTAGTAAATGCACGTAGCAATTCCCCAAATTACCGTTTGGAATACCCAATGCCCAAATCGAGCATATTTCGTTGTCCGACCCCCCCCCCCCCCCGCCTGGCATTTTTGGTGATTTGGTTCCTCGGTGTTTGACTATTGTGTTTCAAAGTTGATGAGCATTTCTTGCAACCAAAAAATGTATTTTGAGCAAAATAAAAAATTGTCAAAAATTTTACTTTTTTTAAATAAGTATAAATAGTCTTGTGGTTCCCAGTGGTTTCGGGAGGTCCTGTGTTTTTTGATCATTTGTGTATCAATGGTTGTGATCATTGTGGTGGTTGGAAACCACAACAGCTATTTTGGTGTTTTTAACATGATCAAATTAATCTTTTTTAAGAAAAGGTGGACACTTAGATGGTTCCCCGAAGGTTATGGTGGGTTCCAGGGGTTTTTGGTTCCTTTGTTTCAATGGCTATTAAAAGTATTGCCTGAACCCCCAAATTGGTTGTTGGTTCCAAAATTATCAAATTATTTTTGAAATAAAAGTAAACCTTTGGGTGGTTCCCAGGATGTTTCTGGATGGTTCCCAGTGTTTTCTTTCCTTGGGATCAATGGTTGGGAGCAAATTGTGTGGAACACCAAATGGCTATTTGTCAGATGGTCTCAAATAGTGAATTTTCAAGAAAAGTGGGATTCTTGTACTTTTTGGAGTTTCCTAAATAGTTTCTGGATGGTCCAGTGTTTCGGGTCTTGGTTCAATGGTTGTGATGAGAATGTGCGAAAACCAATTCAGTTGTTTTGCTTCTCCAAAATAGTATAAATAGATTTTTAAAGAAAAGTGGGACACTTTGGATGGTCTCAGAGGGTGTACTGGATGGTCCTGGTGTTTGGCTCCTTTGGGTATCATGGTGGTTGAAGCAATTGCCTGAAATCAAATTGACCATTTATGTCCCCACATGGTCACAATTATGATTTTCTTAAAATTAAAATTACCACTTTGGATGGTTCCTGAATGGGTCACAGTGTGTGAGCTCTTTTTGTTGGCAATGGTTGATGAAAATTACCTGGATCCGATCAACAGTTTTGGTTCAAAATGGTCAAATAATTATTTTTTAAAGAAAAGTTTGTCACTGTGGATGTCCCAGAATTTTTATTCTGGATGTTTCTGGGGTTTTTGGCTCCTTTGTGTTATCAACCACAAAACCAAAATTGAAAAACCAAATGGCCCATTTCACCAAAATGGTCAAAATAATGACGTTTCCAAAGTGGACACTTTGGAGGTTCTTGGACGGTTTGGGATGGTTCCCGGGTTGTTTTGGCTTTGTGTTTCAATGGTGAATGAGCATGTCAGTAGGGACTTGTGCCACATGATGGGTGCCCATTTTTACACAGTTTTAACAGGCAGGACCTTTAGTTCCAGAAAGGATTTGATTTCTCTTGGCCGTATGGTAAGGGAGGTTCTGTAATCATTAATTTGACATCTAAAATCTAAAAATGAAAGGTCGATACTGAAACAATTAAAAATACAGATGACTAAAATTGGGCGGATACTAAAAATTTTAAATTTGGTTAATCCGTCAGATGACTAAAATTTTTTGGAGGATATACAAAATTTTACCTTGGTAATCCGGCGGAATATCACATTATTTTTCTTATTTCTAACGTGGTTAGAAACCACTTGTTACTGTGGGTTGGTTGATTCTCCAAGCTTTGATGTATTTTACGAAGTTGGTAAGTAGAGGTGCCATTAAAATAAAAAACTTCATTTGACGCAGAGAATGATTGAGATGTCGTTTCAATCGTGTGATGACTCGTTCCACTATAAATACGCAACTTGTGATGAAGAAAACTTAAGTAGGACCAGGGATGAAAAATTGCATTCAGAAATATCCATTACTGACACATGGCGTTAAATTTAAACCCTTTAACCTTTCAATTACTTATTCCCACTAAAAAAATCAAACTTTTATCAATGTCATAAATCTTTAAAACAGGAAAGGATTGAGTGAGTGGTAGCCTAATTGCTAGGTAGGTAGTTTCTTTATAGGGTGATGTGTTTAAAAACTAGTGATTGCATTGAGTGGAAATGGAAATTTGTATCACATGTTTTGAACCTGAAACAAATAATGAAGAATGAAAAGGACCCCCATATTTTTAACCTGCAACAGGAAACTAAACCCAGTGTTGAAGGCATCTCTTAAAGTCTGACTCAGAGATTTCGAAAATATATTTTTGTGTATAATAATGAAAAATAGTCAACTAGAAAACTAAAGTAGTAACGAAAATGCATAATTCCGAAATTTGAGATGAATCGGATTTTCGGTTTGGATGCAGTAAACATTTAGTGTAGTATTACGTCAATAGGATACTGGGTATAAAAAATTCCGGATCCGGAATTACCAAAGGGTGTGGGTTGATTTCTATATGCAGGAATTCGATTTAGCTTAGCATTTCAAACAGTGATTAGTATATGGATCAAGCCTTATGTATAGGCAAAAAACACGATTTTTTTTTGGAAATGGGGGCCGCCCTCCTAAGGGAAAATTATGAGTCGGCCTTTTTACTCCCCCCGTAATATGTGCCTTAGAGCCCGGAAATGCCAACGAGCAGTCTTCGTCATTTGTGGAGAAGACCACTATGGAATCAACGGTTCTCGCCCAAACAAACTGTAATCAGAGATTGCTTCAACATGGTTGTAACAAGCAGGACGAAGACCAAATGTACACACCCAACCGTTCACCACAGAGTTGTTTGACTTCGCTGGGCTAGGAGCACAGAAGACTACAGCCGGACACTGGCAAACTGTTGTGTTTCTTGAAGGAGAGCCGTCTACACTTGGCCGCGCAAACGATAGAAGACCAAAGGGTTCGTCGGAGAGTACGTGTGGTGGAGAACCTCCGAGATGACTGTATTCAGGAATCGACTAAAATAGTGGCGGGCTCGTGATGGCGGCCCCATGGGCCGGTATTCATTATGGAGCAAAAAACGTCACTGGGGGGGGTCCAGATGGAAAAACAAACGTCGTCCGTGTACATGGACATTCTGGAAAACCACTGCCTACCACATGCAAGGAGGTTTATGCAAACAATTTTCGGCTGCAAGACGACAACGCCACGCCGCAGGGCCGCTGTAGTGAGTGACAATTTCTTGAGGCAGAGGGAGTGGACAATACCATGGCCTGCTTCGTCCCCTGACCCTATAGAGCATGCCTGGGATGACTTAGGGCCGAGCTATCAACGGCAGGGAAATAGAACTGACAATCTTCCTCAAAAACTCTACAGGCTCTGACCGATGAGTGGGCCGCTCTACCAATTGGCATCATAAACATCTTTTGGCGGACAGTATGCTCCGCGGCAAGTCTGGACCACACTGATTCATGCTATAGGTGGCCATACTCGATAATAGTGACTGATTGACATTAAAACAGACTATAGAACATTTCGATGCATGAAATCATCCAAAATGTGTTATCTGTAAACCTGGCTGATGTGAAAAAAATTGTAACAAAAATCTTAAATTGTTGTTCAAATCCCTTTTGCTTTCAGGCTAAGGGACACATTCGTAAGGGTTAATTGTGGAAGAAGTTCATGGTGGATCGGTCGGAGCGATGATCAATCAGGTAGTGTGGCGATATTCAACCTAGATATCATAAATTAACTCGCAATATAAAAATCATCCAGTTAAAACGGTGAAAACAATATTTGAATCAAACTTTATGGTAGTATAAGGGAAGGGATAGACACAATTTTAAACCGCCATAAGTGAACTTCTACTGGTTTAGGACGCACGAGTCTTAATCAATGAAACAATTCTGTGTTCTTATCATTCCCTTTTAATATATTTCAAAAAGGTCAGAAAACACAAAATCTTTGGACCGAAAAATTAATGAACTAATTTTTTGGGTATTTCGTTTTGAATTTGATTAACATTTTAACAGATAGACCCAATTAATTTTTTTTCACTTAGAGGTAGTTTCATAAGTAGACTTCTAGTTCATAATTAACTTTAACTTTGGGTTGCTACCACAGCTTGTTTTTAAAGTTTTATAGTATTTCATTGTTGGTTTTTTTTAATACCATTTAATTGCTCACTCCCAAGTCTCTCCCCCCATCGCATTTTGAAGTGAAGCAACGGTGAGCAAAGCGACCCGGTGGTACGTCGAAAAATTTTGGTAACTCTAAAAAATAGAGTTTGTGTACCGTATATACTCAGTCTCTCTATGGAGTAATTTGATTATACATATTTGGACGAATGCGTAGCAAATAGCAAAATTCCGGCTTATGAAATGGAAGTGTTGGGATGATGTGTGAAGGATGTATGTGATGAGGACGTATGATATGTGTACGTTGTTGTGTATCTGGACACAAAAAGGTAAACATTGGCCATAACTTTTTTTCCAGAGGAGCTAGCGTACCCAAACTTAGATATAGTGTAGGAGGACACAAGCCCCTACTAACCATGTAAAGCCATTCCCCCCAATGTCCTCCCCCTGGGTTGACAGGGGGTGGGGAAATGTAAAAAAAGTAAACATTTCACAAAAAAGGTAACATGGTGCCAGACTTTTTGCCGATGAGCTAGAGTTACCCAAACTTAGATAATTATATTGTAGGAGGACACAAGCCCCTACTGAAACAATGGTAATACATTCCCCAATTGTCCTCCCCGGGTCTGACAGTGGGGTGGGGAAATGTCCAAAAAGGTCAACATTTCACAAAAAAGGTAAACCATTTTGCCATAACGTTTTTCCGATGTTTTTCTTGGCTAGAAACCCAATTAGATATATTTTAGGAGGGCACAAGCCCCTACTAACCATGTAATCCATTCCCCCAGTGTCTCACTGAGGTCTGACAGGAGGGTGGGGAGGGAAAAAATGTCAAAAAGGTTCAACATTTCACAAAAAAGTAAACATTTTGCCAAACTTTTTTTTCCAGATGAGCTAGAGTACCAAACTTAGATATATTGTAGGAGGACACAAGCCCCAACTAACCCATGTAATCCATTCCCCGGGTCCTCCCTGGGTCTGACAGGGGGTGGGGAAATGGTCAAAAAAAGGTTCAACATTTCACAAAAAAGTAAACATGTGCCATAACTTTTTTTCCAGTGAGCTAGAGTAGCCAAATTAGGTATAGTGTAGGAGGACAACAGCCCCATACTAACCATGTATCCATTCCCAGGGGTTCCTCCCCTGGGTCTGACAGGGGTGGGGAAATGTCAAAAAAAAGGTTAAACATTTTGGCATAACTTTTTGTCGAGATGAGCTAGAGTTACCAAAACTTATATATATGTAGGAGGGCACACAAGCCCCTACAACCATGTAACCAATCCCCAGGGCCCTCCCTTGGGTCTGACAGGGGGTGGGGAAATGTCAAAAAGGTCAACATTTCCACAAAAAAGTAAACATTTTGCAATAACTTTTTTTCCAGATGAGCTAGAGAGTACCCAAAGTTAGATATATTGTAGGAGGCTACAAGCCCCTATACCATGGAATCCTTCCCAGGGTCATCCCTGGGTCTGACAGGGGGTGGGGAAGGAAATGTCAAAAAACGGTTAAACAATTAATCCCCTGGGTCTGACGAGGGGGGGGGAAATGTCAACAAATAGGTAAACATTTTGCAATAAATTTTTTTCCAGATGAGCTAGCGTACGTAGAGTACCCAAACTTATATATAAAAGGAGAGGACACAAGCCCCTACTAACCATGGTATCCATCCCCCAGGGTCCTCCCTGGGTCTGTCGGGGGTGGGGAGAATGTGCAAAAAAAGGTTCAACATTTCCAAAAAAGTCAAATCGTTTTTGTCTAGATGAGTGAGAGTAGCCAAACTCAAGGAATTTTAGTCTATAGACTAAAAGTGTTAGACATATGCTTGGATAAAGCTCTAGGCGGACCCGCCTAACTGCCCGCGTATGGAGTTTTGTTGAGGTTTGGGTCCAAACGTCCACTTAGCTTCAAGTGCCGTCCACGCAGCAGACTGGCGTATGGAAACTTTTTGGTCTCCACCTCTTGCGAAAGTATAGCAACGCCCCAGAGCTGCAACATACCCTAGGAAGAAAAAGCAATCCGTCATGATACCCATATGGGCGGTTTACAGATTTTTGGTCAATAACTTGTACTATTTGGAATAATCGTGTCTAATCTGTCTGGCGGGATGCTGGCGTAGTTGACGAAGCGAAAAGGAATTGGCACAGAAGTTGTCAATACGTACAAAAACAAATGGCCGGTGGTGAACGGAGATTTGTCCTGCAGAAACCACAGTCCGGGGCTCCATAGACGACAATGGAATTTCAAAGCGTTGAAACTAATGTTGCGGGCAGAGTCAACCTGGAATCGATTGCCTATTGTTCCCATGTGTTCCAGGGGGGAAACTGTGAGCCCGGCGGACCATATCTCTGCCCACCGGCAAACACGCACAGTCATAAGCCACATTCCGGCACAATTCCCGCGGCAAAATACGCCAGCATTCCCACCAGAAATACCATGATACCTTGCAAAAGAAACGGCCAAGAAAAATATTAGTACTACCAATTTCAATATCGAAAACTAGTAACATTTCAACTACTAGTATTTGAAATGGAAGAGTCTATTGACACGATGATCGTGTCAATAACGTCGCCCGAAATGGCTATTGACACGATCATCGGTTGTGAGAAAGTGAATGGCTATGGAGCCGATTGGCGTACTGTGAGGTGTGCGTCTATGACATTTTGGCCGAAATTATGCTCCAGGACCATATTGTCCTGGATGAAGTATATTCGGAATATGGAAAAATATGTCAAATATGGTCCAGGACCATTTGCATATGGAACCTATGCAAATGGTCCTGGAGCATAAATAAAAAAGAGCTATCATATGCTCCTGGAGCATATTTGAATACACAAATGGCCAGGCCTAAGCGTATGGCAAATATGCTACTGGAGCAGTGGAAAAATAGTCTAAACCAAATACTGCTCCAGGACCATATTTGCCATATGGTCATGGAGCATGTGCACTAAATTTGACTTAGAATATTTCTCAAGATCACTTATGCTCCAGGACCATAAATTATGGTCAACCACATGATCATCGTGTCAATAACGTCGCCCGAAATGGCTATTGACACGATCATCGTGTCAATAACGTCGCCCGAAATGGCTATGACACGATCATCGTGTTAATAATGTCGCCCAAAATGGCTATTGACACGATCATCGTGTCAATAACGTCACAAGTGGGAAAAGGGATCTGTATTTGCAGCTCTGTACCTGGGCACGGATCGGCAGACGGCAGCCCTGGTATTAGAAACTCTCCTTGGTCAAAATGAACTAAAAAGTATATACAATACAGTCACGTTGCTATATGAAGCTGAGGTAATATTTCTGAATTTCTGACCATTTTTAATTCCAGAAATAATGATAGCCTACATACTTGAGTTACTCGTGGTTAGTCTCTTTTGCGGAGCAAGTTCGTTGCAATATGCAGGGAATTGTTACAAAAGCCATTTGCCTCAGAATGAAAAACCAAACATTGTATTCGTCCTAGCCGATGATCTTGGCTACAACGATGTGAGTTACCACCGCCAGGGTTCAGCTATAAAGACACCAAATATCGACAGGTTAGCTGCTGAAGGAGTAACTCTTAACAACTACTATGTGCAGCCGATATGTTCCCCAACAAGAAGTCAACTCATGACAGGTCGATACCAGGTATAGGAAAATGTCCGCCCAGATGCCCCTAATAAATTAGGAAATAAATGAGCAAAATGTTTACGTTTGTACTAAAAATAGAAACAAAGAGGACCCTAAAATTTGACTGATTTCAACCCAAATTGTAATCTCGTAAAACCGACAGATATTGGTAATGTGGACATTTTAATGATATCATTTAAAATGCCATGCACTTCCATATAGCCGTAACAGATTTAGGTGCAACGAGAGATTTCACACATCATCGTTACGTGAGTGCAACAAGGTCGTAAGAGCAATAGCTGTCATGTGTTACATAATGTGTGTTGCCATGTATAGGATAACTCAATTTATCTGAGGCATTGGCTTGAAATGGTTATTTAACCATTTCAAGAACCACTGACCAAAAACTTGGCATAATAGTATGTTTGATTGGCGTTTCTGGCAAATGGTATCTATTGCACTCACGACCTTCGTGCTTTCACACGATAATATCAGGTGTCCTTAAAATATTTCAAAATTCTGATTTTTGAACCGATGTAAAGCTTCCCATTAAAAATATTCCTATTTCAAAGGATTAAGCTGAGGATTATTTCTTTGGTACAAAATCTTATTGGAGCAAATACGAAATTCAGCCTATGTTTTTAACAAAAAAATGAGCAACTCAAAATCATCCTTTTGTTTTCACTTTTAATTCTATAGCCAGATACAAGGTAAGAAATCTATTGCATGTCTAATCTATATGAAATCCCTACATGTGACACATTATATGGGTGCATTGAAATATATCATTGCACCTTTAACACGAGATGACGACACAATGTTATCCACCATCTTAATCACATTGTCTTATCAGATTTACATAGGACTTGAACACAGTGCTATTCATAATTATCTTCCATACTGTCATTTCCGAGACATATCCCTTAAATCCCTAAATGCCATTTTTTGCCACTTTTCAAAAATCACGAGGTAGACCCCTGCCTTGTGTTTACGGGGAAAGTGTTCCTAGATCTAACAACACAAATACCGCTAATTCCCTTTTTGCGATGATTTTAATGTTGCTAGTCATTTTGCTCTGGGAACGTAAGGGATAGAACTAGAATACCTGATCACATTGTCGTATCGGGTTACCTAAAATCTACATTATTTTATCAGATTCACACAAGACTAGGACGAAGTGCTATATCATCCTAATCCATGTTACCACACAGGAACGCAATTCCTAATCCATACTCTTTTATCAGATTCACACAGGACTAGAGCACAGTGTCATCCATCCTGCAAATCCGTATTGTCTTCCACTGGACGAAGTCACCTTGGCACAGAAGATGAAAGAAGCAGGGTATATGACTCACATGATTGGCAAATGGCATCTGGGTCTATACAAGAAAGAGTGTTTACCTACAAAGAGAGGATTCGATACTTTTTTGGGTAAGGTTCCAAACTGCTCATGTGTTAACGGAATAATCAGAAATAATTATATTTTTATTTTATTTCGATTTATACTTTTGAGTAACCTTCTTGTGATCCAAGGACACATAGGATCACGTTTTTGTTTTAGTACATTTTAAACGGGATGCATTCATCAACCAATTCGTTAATTGTAATAACAAACCTCTTGAGTTTTCCTTTCAAGTGATTAAAGTTACTGTCAGTGTATTTCCTCTGAAAAGATTGACTCTCATTACATAAACGTTTGTGTTTTACATAGTGGCCAGATGATAAAATATTTGATAGATGATCGCTTTTGTCTGTTATTAATATAGCGTAAATAGTAAATCGTCTACAGCTAAGAAAATTAAGCATAAAAATGGTGTTTTCTTCGCAAGGAATACTCCAGTGACCATGAAAACCATCTGGCACGTCATTGAATAAGTTCATCTGAATTGTTGTAGACGTATAATTATGATTGATTCATACTGTCAAATCCAAGAAAATATGGGAAGGTGAGTGTTACTCACATTTGTAGTGACGTTTCGCTGCTACTCTAGGTAAGCCCCGATAGTATCAATGATCACTCCATCGTAGATGAATACATAGCATGCGAGAAAGCTTGTTGGAAATTACCGCAATCAGAAGCTGAACAACTTCGCTCTGAAATAATAGGGACTTTGATCCAATATTTCCAAAGATGAAAGACAAGCAATCAAACAGCTACAAAAAGAATCTTCCATCAAGAAGGAAAGATCAAAAGTCTATCAGAAATGAATATAAGAAATCCTTGTATCTTACAACCGAAAACATTCCTCGCATGTACGGCTGTCCAAAAATTCATAAAGATGGTACTCCGTTGCGTATGATTGTCGATTTTACCGAGTCCATAGGTTACAATGTTGCTAAGTTCTTGGCTGATATTCTTGCTCCCATCGCGTCAAAGTGACCACCATTTGTTGAACTCCAAATCTCTCGCTGATCAACTTAAAGACATCACAGTTGAGGAAGACGAGATACTTAATTCGCACGATTCACCAACAATCCCATAGACTTTACTCTGCAGATCATTCGCGACAAATTAGAACATGGTCGCGATCTTAAGAACAGAACTTTACTTTCCATTGATGACATCATTGAGCTAGTGGACTTTAGCCTCTCGAGGAGTTCCATATTTTGCCTATAATGGTACCATCTACCGAAAACGCTCGGCATGGCCCATGGGAATCCCTGAGCCCATTGGTGGAATATCTTCATGGAAAATGGCTAGAAAATATAAAGCTTTCGCCACTGCTCCCATCACGTGCTTGTCCTCGTTTTTGGAGAAAGGGGAGAAGATATGTAAACGATGTTCTCGAGTTGTTCGCAGAGAGGAGGTGACAATCTAATGACCACTCAATAATGTGATCCTTCGAACAGCATAAAAGTTCACATAACGCGAAGAACAAGATGGAGCTATCCCTTTTCTTGATACGTTTATCATGAGCAAACCTGGACGGTACGGGGAATTATGTGTTTACAGGAAGGAGAATCACACCCACCAGTATCTTCAATTCTTTCCCACCATCCTTTCACCACAAACTGGTGTGATCAGAAAAAAGGTAGAGAGAGATAGAGATAAAGGGGAAGGGAAGGGACCTGCGTACACAGAAACGGAGTTGCCCATATCGCTTCGAAGCGAAAAGTTTTGGGGGCCAGACTCCACCATTATAACGTTGCTGTAGGGGGGATCGCCAAACCTCCTCTACTGCGAGTTTGTTACCTCCCCCAACAGGAATAATGCTGGTACCCAATTTATAAAAACTGGGTAGAGAGGAGTAATTGAGTTAAAGCGCCTTACTCAAGGGGCGACACGCGAAAACCACATTGGCCTCGCTGGGCTCGAACCCACGAACTTTGGCGTGCGGGTCGGGAAGACAAAGTTGATCTAATACACTTCATGATCAAATCAGAAACAAAGGACGTACCAGGAAAACGAAGCTTAAAACGTAGATGGACAGAGCATGTAGCAAGATGACAAGAATAACTGAGAGTGACAGAATGGTAACCAAGAAAAGAAGAGAAGGGAAAGAGGAAAGGAAACAAGATACCGATCTTATCTACAGAAATGCCTGCGACCAGAGAGGCCAAACATGCAGAAGATTGGCTATGCTTAAAGCGGCGACCATCCAACAACGATGCAAGATGGTGGGTTGGTGACCACTTAATCTACATACTACAAGTGTATAAAATGGACCAAATAAAGTACATGTTGTGTACTTTCTGCAGGCACTATGTCAGGTCATCAGTCATATATCATTTCAATCATTATTCATAATTACGTGCAACTTGTATCTTCATATGAAGTGATCACCGCGGACTTCTTGAATCTTTGTCAAAGAAAATTTAATTTGGGGCATTTGAGCGTATTTAAGATTTTACCCTAGTGATAAATCTATATTGAGCTAAGACTTTCTTGACTCTTTTAAAGTTGTGGGGCTAGTGATGTTTGTGATCAAGCTTTTGAAAATCTGTTGAAAAGGTCTGTGAAGGCAGGATTTTGAAGAAGAAAACAAATACTTGACAATATTGTAAAAGGACTTATTTTAAGGAAACAATGTTGCATTATAAAGAACTCTTTTTATTATGAATGTATTCACCCACAGGTTATTATCTTGGCGCTGAAGACTACTACAGTCACAACAGGAGTGGTCAATAGGGAAGATAAAAGTGACAGGTTACGGTTATGATTTCATGACGACACACTATAACGGTAGGCATGCCTGAGGAATACCCGCCAGTATTCAACATTCGTCTTCACTAAAGAGCACAGGAAAAAATAATAAAAGCCACAAACCATCCAAAGTAAGCACAGCAGGCATATAACTATAAACCAATAAGATCTGGGACTAATGTAGGTATATCCATCCCAGATAATATCAAGATCACCACAGAATTTTACTACATCTTACCAATAATAGCTGGCTGGGACTAATACAGGGAGTATCAATAAAAACGCAATAAAAACTGCTCCCAATTTTTGTGGTAATTGTGTAAAATTAAATCAAAATAATTAATGCATCTCTCAAAGCCACATCTCCTCTCAACGATACGGTAATTTGTTCATGTGCGGTCATGGTAACGAGTAATAATTATTTTTTGCACAAATGGGACAAAGTGCGCTTGGGACCAATTTTCAAGTAAGGCTAAAAACAAATACGATTCAATTTTCCCTCTCTTATCACTTCAGTCATGCAAGTAAGTGAATGGGATTTGTATTGGAACTTTGTCCCAAGCTGACTTTGGCCCATTGTTTGATGGGACAGTCCTTCTATGCTGTGTTTTGTATCTTCCATAGGGGGGCTAGGGGGAAAACCAAGTGTAAATTCATATATTCTATTAATTATTAAAATCATATAATCGTCTGTTCCACAAATAAAAATGGCACATTTTCTTGAACAGAATAAATGTCCTTCAATTTCATTTCCCCAATATCAAGGACTAGGGATACACATAGACTTCAGCAAAACAATGGAGTTAAGATATCAATCACCGGCCCGGTATGCGCTGTAGAAAAACACTTCAATCCTTTTCATCGGGGGGAGGACCATTGTTATTTGTTTTATATGTGCGCAGTGAAGAGATGTCAGCTGTTACGACGCCAATTTAGACTGAGTACTTTTCAGGACAAAATACTTAACCTCATTCACAAGAAAAAAATATTGAGCTTCTATGTGCGTTGTCAATTAACTTGGCAATATTTCATTCATTTATTACAAAAGGAAAGAAACATGAACAAACAATCATGAGAGATGTGCTGGCAGTTTGACCTAAAAACTTTGGGCAGAACCAAAATCCGTAAAACTTATTGCTTAACTCATTCATTCAATTTACAGCGTTTCAGAAGAAATTTAGTGTAACGGACCTATATTAAAGGTTACACTGGTGTAGTTATTGTGAGAGAGGAAGGGTATTTGTCACTCACCCAAATCGTTGGAGGTGGAACACCTTGCTATAAACAATGGCCTACATTACCCGGCCCTTTGTAAATCTTTAGCTCATGCGTTAGCTGAAGTACTATTACAATCCATTGGTCTGATATGGGAAGGAAGAAAAAAAAACGAAGTGAGGTGACATTTTATATATTTATAGAGAAAATGTTGCCAGTTTTATTGTGCGGGAACAGACAGGTTAGTGCTCGTAAATAATTATATGAATTTCAAATTGTTTCCCTTAGCCCCAGATGGGGACTCCAGAATTTGTTATACGTGGGTTATTGGTCCACGTCCATGGTCTAATTGTGCAAAAACAATGATTTATCGGTTTATCCATGTTCCCGCACATGATTAAATTACCTTTCATTGGAAAGAGGGGATGTGGATTTGTGTAAAGTGACATATAAAAGGCATATCAAATTTAGAACTTCTCACATTAGATTTTGCACATTGAGAATCTTGATGATGCCAAAAACAGGGTTGTTTGATAAACCGATCTGTAAGGTTTTGTTTAAAATCAGTATTCTGTACCATTTCTTGTTATTTCAAAAAATGCAGTCAGACCCACGCAAGAAATAGCAATTAGAAAAAAAATTAGATTGATTTCGTTTAAATTCCAGGTCAAAGTAATTGTGGTGAATTTATTCTGAATTCTGTTGATAACTAGACTGAAAAAAGATCTACCGTTGATAATATGTGTGTGTTTTACATTCATACCCTTTCATATCCTTTCACCCTGTTCCTTTACTTAACTTACCAAGTCGTACCGGACCCTTGGAGGTTCCGGAAGAGTATTCCAAACCCTATTGAGGCTTATTCCAACAAGACTAGAACGGAGAACTGCGCCGGTATGAATAAGTGTATGGACGAAGCCATTATACATATTACTTTTGACTTTAAAGAAACAGGGCTTTACAACAATACAATAATTTTCGTTTCCACAGGTATGTATGGATTCTGTGTTACTAGTCTAGCAGATTTATAGGGTTCCCATGAACACCCCTTAAAACCAAATTCTAAACATGGATTTTTAGAATCTTGACGACATCTCCTGAAAGGGTAATTTCGTGATCCACAACCTCCGTCCCCCGACCTTACTAAAAAAGTTGAGAATTTTGATATCATCGTTCGCCTTAGAAATCCATGTTTACCAAATATTACGTGCAAATTAGGTCGCATCTGTAAGGAAAGATTCGCAATTTGTATTTTCTGTCCTAAACGGACAGGAAATACAGTACAGGGGCCTATGGGACCGTGGGAAACAAGTATTGCTCATAAAACAAAACCGCAAAATCGGGATCAACTCAACTTTCGTGAATAAGGTTTTCTCAAGGTATCTAGTGAACCATGAGTTAAAACAGAAGGTGCTGGAATCACGAAATGAACCTTTAAAGTTTTTTTTTTACTTTTTATATTTTTTTTATCCCTTCCGTTTGGAGGCCATCTCGGATCTAAAAAGGATCAGTCATATAAAGTGGATCGATTTAGTGAAAAAGTATCTCAATGATTCATCTCGTCGTAAGAAATCAGAAAATAATATACTTTGGCATTTTATGATGTTTCAGTTGGTAGAGATATGTGGGTTACAATGTGAAACGGTTCTTGGAACTTTTGATTGGTCGTTGTACAGGGCGGGTCAAACTTTCGAAATGTATGGATCTTGACAATATTGGTGTTAAGTTGATGGTATGAGCAGAGCCATCACATAAAAATATTAGTTTGCCATTTTCTAGGATGTTTAGTTAAGTGGTAAAATTGCACTATTGTATTGTCCAATATTGATTTTTGTATGGGTAAAGTGAGGGACTTACTCGTCTCTTTCCTAAAAAATTAAAACTAAAACGGAACATCCGAAATCGTGGAAACTGTACATTTCTAGATTGTCATGCTCCTACAAACAATTGACACTAATTTGGTTACCCAACCAAAATTTGACCCTACGTAGGAATGCGTTTCTATTATCAAAATGAAAACTTGTCTTTTGTACTCACAGCTACTCAGTTTTTGGTGTATATAAACTGTTTTTCATGGCAAACTGTTTTGGCAATTATGTTTATTTTATAGAACTGCCAAAACATGCAATGGATAGTTTCTTCAAAGAGAAGTCTAACAATTAAGAGGAAACAGTGCTAAAAATTCGAGAGATTCAAAGTATATCCATCAAAATTGTCAGTATTTAAAATTTTGCTCTTGGTGGATGGATTTTAAGTATGAGTATAATAAGTAAAACATTCATAATTGACAATGAAAGTAGCAAACCAGAGGCTTTCCTGTTCACGCATTATTGATTTGGTGTAAAACAGATGTGTACAGTCATAACTCGGGTTTGGCACGAGCAAATCCAAAAATTCTCTTTTTTTACATTTATTTAGTCATTCAGAAACTGCTCTAAGTACATATTAGTGTACAGGGAATTTCTTACATATATTTTACTACACTACAATAAAAATTAGTAACTTCTTTTTGACAGCCGTACATATGTACTTGTGTATTTGTGGATTGTGATTCTTTCTCTATCTCTCTCTTACTCTCTCTCCGTATACTAACTCGCCTACTTCTCGCCTCTCCCTCTCACTCTCTCAAGGAGAAAAAATAATAAATATAAATGCGGCGGTCTGACGTCCTCTCGGCTCATTGAGCAGTGGTTTCTCTAGGTATGGTAGAAGTATTCCACACCATGGGGCACTCATGATGCATACGTGTTTGAACGTCGTGCCTTTTAAAAAAACAGCATTTCTAACTAAGGCTATCCAGCTACATTCAGGATCACTTGAATCATGAGCTTAGACGATCAACATCACATTGCTACTGAATTGGTGTTGCTACAAGACGGGCTTTGGGATTCCGATTCTTTGTCATAAAATTTTAATAACACGCAATTTGCAACGCACAATGACAACAATAAAATGTCCAGGAGCGAATAAAAAAAAGGTGGCATATTCCATCTCTCTTCCATATTATTTACAACTGAGACCAGCCGTCATTGACACGTGGTGTCACTAGCGTCATTCAGCGTGCTAAAAAGCTTCATCAGATGGTGGCAGGTACTTGAGCAAAGTCCTTGCAGTGAACAGCTAGACTACCAACGGTATAAAATTGTCTAAAGATATATCCACCCAGGGTTAATCAACATAATTAAGACAAAGACAATTTTCATGTTCTGGGCAATATAATTTTTATTTGTAAAGTTGGTATTAAATATCTGGACTTCTGTTCTATAATACGGGGGTCTTTGGACGTTCCGCTAATAACTGTCCACTTCGAGGAATCAAGGCTACTCTTTGGAAGAGCGGTGTTCGGCTGTTGGATTCCATCCATAGTCCACGGTTACCAAAGGAAATTCAGGGATCAACCAGTAATTCCTTCATACCTCAGTGATTTTTTTCCCTAAACTATTGTGTCCAGTTTTAGCAGGATGAAACTTGAAGTGAACCAAACCATTGGATGGGTTTGATGTAAGGGAATTCTATTGTTATAAATTCACAAAACAAACCATAAACAAATAGACAAGCAATCATAAATTTAAAAGCAACATAAATCACCTGTGGCGGCTTGTGACTATCTATTGAATACCTGTCAGCGTGGACACAGGAGACATCTACTACTCATAACATATCCCTAACGTCCCTAAATGCCATTGTTTGCCACTTTTTCAAATGGACCAAGATTACGGATTTGTTGGCGTCAATTTCCAGGTGGCTATGGGCGAAAAAAACAGGCAAACTCTACACTCGATCGAGAGACGCTTCATTATGGTTCCATAAACCCTCTGGTAACCTCCCTGGTAACACCCGTCGTGTTTGGTTTTGTTTTGGCCCCCCCCTTTATTTTTCGCGATGGATTGTACCGAAAACGTCGTCCCCTGGATTTGAGTGTAATGTTTCGCTTATTTTGCTGCCTGCCGTGGCCCCGATACGTTAGCTGGCGAGAGTTCGCGCCTGTTAGATCCAGGGCGATTTCCCACTAAAGATCAAATAGGATGCCCTGGTTATCACCATGTAAGGGAGGTACAGTTATTTCACCCTGTGTACATCTAGGGGTACTTTGCGCTAAAGATCAGTAGGACACTCGGTATCACTTGAGGTTTTTTTGACTTGAGTTCACCGCATCACCACGCACGAGAGTTCCATAGTTTGCTCTGTCAATCTAGGGCGACTTCCCCCGTTAAAGACCGTGTCAGGGTCCGCTCTTTGCTTTTCCATGTCGTGGCCCGCTACGCTAACAGCCTCGCTGCCGTGTCCCTGCACTTCTTAAAATAGAGCAGTTTAGTCCAGGCCTCTAATCTAGAGAATGGCCGTATCTAAGTTCCGCTGCCGTGGCCCAGCCACGCGTTGATCCCTGCCGTGGCCCGGCCACTTGGAACAGCGCTAGTATCTCTCATAGCAAGGCTGGAAAGTCCCGTAGTTTTCACTTGTTTTTAATGATTTTATGTGTCCAGTACAATGGAGAAGTTTCACCACTAACAAACTGTTGCAACAACTCTCTCCGTTGTATCAAATGTCTGACAATAAATCGCATTCCTTTCTTCTCTTCTTTTAATACATCTCTTCACGCAGGCTTGAGAATGGGGACTGGAAATATTGACAGGCCCGTCCAGGTTTGTATATAGTTTACAGAGTGAGTAAAAGGTCAACCGAATGAATGGATTTTTCATGAAAGCTTCTGTGCTATTCATGTTTTCTTCCTGTAGACATACGCTGTTTTATTACTATCATAAGAAAATTTAACGGCCTTTTAAAACTCACCGTTCAAAAGTTACAGGTGCGGAGTGAAAAGTTCCCGATGTGAAAGACCGAACACGTTACGACAAGTATTATTATACTAATAATAATATACTTTGCTTTTATAAAGTGCCCTCCTACAAATGTCCTATAAGATCACGGCGCTGTTGCCTATTATTATTACGCTGCCGTCAGGAATCGTCACATCATTTCGCTCCACTTAGGCTGGCGGCCGGCCAAGCACATAATCCTTTCAGCACTTGTAATCTTCCCCATAACAGCTACCAGAATATCGCTTGAGTGGACGAGGCAAGCGCTTAAAGTGCCTTGCCCAAGTGCACAACACATGGCTGCAATCGGGCTTCGGCCCATGATTCTGCCGTCTTATTCCACTGGACCAACATGTACGCTAGTGTACCCCAAAAGTATACTTGTTTTTACTTCAGCTTTGGGGTTTGCTGCAGCATATCCTCCATTAATTACACATTTGGACATAAGGTAAGACTGTTAACGATCATTTGCATAACAATGAGTGAGTGGAGGATGCGGGTAAAGGGGCGGGAAATCCTGCCCCTCTTGGCCCCAAATATCAGGAAAAGTAATATTGATAGTATTAAAAGTTTACCGCGTTCACCTTTGCAAAATAATTTTAGTGATGCCCACAAAACCCACATGGCTTATCTCCCGCCTGGCCTCCTCCCCCAAATGAAAATGTCCTGGTCAACATCACACTGGTTACGACTGTAAAATGACGCCAACTATCAAAATAATATTTGATGAAAAGTTTTGCACTCCTGAGCAAACAACATTTGCAGCATTCTCTCTTTCAACTTGCTTGATTCCTCCTGTAGTACAACTTCCTAAGTACATGTAAAAGCCCTGCAGACAGTAGAAATTGAAGCTTAAACTGTAGAAATGTGGTTATTTTATTAAATTTTTAGTACTTTACTTATCCCTTAAGCAAAGCATGGCAATGCTTAGCAGTTGAATACCGCGCCAAAGTAATTCTTTTCTCAACGCTTGCCTGAGTATCAGGGTACAGTCATGTGCAATTTGTTCGTCACTGAAATAGATACCTGGAACTGATACCTTCACAAAAAATAGCCTTCGAATATCTTGGACCGATTTCAAAAATTAAAAATTCTTGTGAAAGCTGATAAAACGGGAACCTAACACATGGAATTAATTTTGTAAAATTCCATTAATGTTTTTCTTCAGAAAAAAATCCTTCATTTGGTTGTACTTTATTTGACTCACCCTGTACTGTATGTAAGACATTATCAGCTAATCCAGAATAATCATGGCTAAGCATGAATACTGAATTATGAACCTACTGGACTAGCAATCCACATTTTTGAGAATAGATGCCGCAAACAAACCTGCACCCCGCCCCACCCACACACACACCCCACTATTAAATACAGGGTGTCCCCTAAATCCTACTCTTTGTCAAAGGCTCAACCATTTTTTTCAATATCATGTTTTTATTATTATTGTTATTATTATTATCTCCTGATAGCGTCGGGCGAGGGCATCAGTTATTCTCTGAGATGTTTGAACCCACTACAATCTTTTAGACGTATGGTAACACACCACCAAAGATTGTCTTGGAATCCACCTTCCCAATAGCCGCCGTGATGAAGGTTGTCTGCACAAACTTGTTATTTTTCACACTCTACTACATAATGACCTTTATTCTCAAATTATTTGAATATTGTGTTTCAGATTTGAAAGCAGTGCCTTATGCTTTTAGGACTAACCCTGTCCATCTAGCGCAATATAAATAAAAAAATGGACACTGCCTGGTTGGGTCTGTTGTGCACACTGGCTGGTCCGGGATCCTACTAGTCTAGGTATAAGACACAAACACCTGGTCAGATGCAGTGGTTGTGCTACTCAGAGCGACATCCTTGATTACATTGCTTTGTGGTTTTAACCTTCCCTGTATAAAACTATCATTTTTTTGCAAATGCAGAAAAGTCTGACAGATTGAACAAGGCGCTCTGTCTGAGTTGAACTTATTGAACTCATAACACTAGTGGAAGCATGGAAGCATGGTGAAATTGGAGACCTCAAATTAGGTGTTTAATAAAGTGAATTCTCACCATTTTTTAGTTTTAGGGAGGGGGATATGTTCCACTCCTTATATGATGACATTATTTGGGCCATTCTCCGATAAAGTGTTCAAAAAGTCGTTTTTCGTGTCGCTCACAGTCATGCACAGTTTAAAGCTTGTTTGTGCCCGCTAAGAATGATTTTTTGTTAATATAAATTATACTTAGGAGTTATGGTTTCAAAATGATCCGGATGAGAAAGTATCAAGCAATAAGGCTAAAGATGCATAATTCTTGCTTTTTGCCATGTCGCCACCCAAATCCGTTCTTTAAAATGTGTCCCTGGTCGTTACACAAGAGTGCATATCACAGATTATAATGTATTTTTCTCAGCTTCTATTGTGCCCTTATTATTAAGTTCAAAACATGAAAATATTTGATTATTAAGGTTTCGCAAAAGTTCTCTGAGAGCATGTCGCCAATATTGCAGCCAGATACGTTACCATAATTCGAATTGATACAAAATTGCTAAAAATAACTGAAGAACAATGTTGCAATATGTGATAAATCGAGCAGATGTCAATGTTATACACATTTTGCATAAAAATCTGGTTTCAAAGTAACAATTTCCATCCCTATTAATGAAAGAAATCCCTCATGTTACGTTTATACCGCGCCAGATACGTTACCTCCCTCCCGCTACGCTCTTGCAAAACACCGTGATACAAAGTCGAATACCACACACCATGCTTAGTATGAAGGTAATACCTGCTAAGGTATATAGCTAAGTCGGTGGAGCATGTATTTTCATCAACAAACAGGCACGACTAAGATAAAGGCCGGCCAGATACATTACACAGATACGTTACTCAGTGTTAATGTTAGTCTATTATACTAAAAAATCGGTATTATTTTATAGGAGGGCTCACTTAGCAAGGACTGAGTTATTGGCACAGTTTTGGGAAGTGATAGAAAATTTACTAGTATGTGATACTGAAGAAATTTGAGGTGCTTGTCTTTCAAGAAATTTGAGAGCAAACCTCTCATCTTGTAACATCATCCGTCTGAAGTCGGATCCCAGTGTCGTAAGTGAGGGGTTATGCCGTGAAACTCGGAGTAACGCTTCATTTAATATTTTGTAGACATTCTTGAATAAGGAGCGATTTTGTATAGGGAAATGATGTTAACCGAAGAAACAAAAGGTTTTCTAAAAGCAGTCACATTGGCACTAACTTCTAAGCAATGTCTGTTTGTTACTAACAAAATGTACAGTATAGTTTTACTTTATATATACATTTAAAAATTGTGGGATTTTATGCTTTGTCAGGTGTGAAAATGCGATATTCAAAAAGCAAGGAATAACTATGTGATTAAAACTTGTTTTTCGATGTCAAAATGATGAATTTTGTGGTGAAGTCGGCAGTGTGAAAATTTGATGGATTTGGTTTCAACTCGGAAACCAGTGGCAGAATTTCAACATTTTTTAGAGTAAAGGATAGTTAATTTTGACACATCACATCAAGGAACAAAATTAAGTGACTCAATTTTAACCTACTTGAGAAAGATTCTCACAGAAAGAACTTTGTTTATTATGTAATTCCCCTAGTGCTACAATGAAATCATGCAGGTTGTTGTTTACTAGATGAGATTGTGCAAGAATTTAAAGGGATAGCAGCGATAATGCGAGAGAATCGAAAAAAATGTAGGAAAATGGCATGTTTGTTTTAACTTATAAATCAATACTAAGGTTAACAATTCCATATAACTGCTTTATGTAGAAAAAACACCAACTCGTGAAAAAAATGAAGTATTGAGGAAATATGTCATTACGTCAGCTCCTGCAAATAGACATTACAGCGACGGCGTCTCAAAATCTGTAAAAGCTGATTGTGGTTACGCCAGTTATACAGAATAAAACAAAGTCCAATAATGTCTGGGTTTTGAGGTCAATCAAACTGTATTGACATGGTGCACAATATCACGCTGGAAATCTGTGATTTTGTTGCTGGCCTCCAGAGAGGCCAGCTTAGAGATCAGATGGAAAAGACCTTTGACACGTGCTACGAAAATATTTTTACAATTAAACAGCGCAAAAGTAAGTCACTGAAAATTATTTAACCACAAATTGATTTAAATCAGTTTGATTGACGTCTTCATTCACATAGTTATGGGTTTAAACTGTTTTATTAATAATAGCTTTTCCTATTTTGACATTATATTCATAATTATTATCATGATATTAGGAATGAGCAAGACACATATATTCAAGTGTATTCTTGCTCCCATTTGATTTCGAAATCGTGTGTTTTGCTGTACGCATTCAGGGAAGCAGAGAGTCTAGAAAAACTGGATCTCGTCCAAAAGATCGATGACCACCACGCCTTTGATCTATGATCTCTCTGTTTGTTTCCGTTACCGATGTGGTGAATTGCTTACGGCCGGTGAACTTCTTTTGATTTGTGTCCTTGATCAGGTAAAAACTACTGTATTTATAGGTCTAATTTCTGTAGCAACATTGACGAACACTTGCTGCTGCAAGTGCAATGCAAAAGGTAATATTCGGCGAACGAGCATGGCAAGCGTACAATATTGTGTTTGGGCTTTTTGCAAAGACCGATTGATTATTATCCCAACTGTTCGGCTTCATTTCAAGTATCCCTATTAACATTGCAGATTCTTCTATGTTTTTTTCACAGAAACACTCAATAAATCATGAAAACCCAGACATTTCTTCACTTGTGTTTTCTTTTGTCTACATCACCTTCCCCACCCCCCCTTTCCTGCCTCATAATATGCTACAAGGTTCTTCCAATCTCATACCAAAGCAACCTGCATCGGAGGCCAGCATATTTTTTTTCCAAATACCTTGTTTTCAATGTTTCAGATTAGCAAATCGCTGCTAATCCCCAAAATTCTGAATTTAGATAATGAATCATGTTGTTGATAAGCTATTACTAGATTGAGCTAAATAGCCTGGGGTTTTCCCAGCTCTGTTGCAAAGCAAAACAGATGGCAAAATAGGTAGTTTCCTATTATGTCATTTGTGTAATCCAATTGGGCAGTGCCAGGTAATGTTTATTCATGATGATGTTGTAATATCTATTTTAAGATATTGGGAAATACTAGTTGTGTAATATTGTGTATATAAGGAGAACTTGGTGAGAAGTTAAATTTGCCAGCCAGTAGCCAGGAGTTATAGCTAGTTTTGATCTGCAATAATGGTAGATCTGTGTAGTACATAATGCCAGGATATTGGATACCACAGGAGCTTGAAAGCTGTAGTGTCTGCTGTCGTGGTCCTAAATGTGGATATTCGCAGCAGACTGGTGGTGGTACAATACCTGGATTGTATTGCAGAATATTTTTATTGTCGTCGAGGGAAACCCCCGTCGTTTTGAACTGCTGGACAAAATTAACCTTCAAGACTGAAGATTTCCATGGATTTTGTTACCCGTGGATTTTATATGAACTTGTAAGCTGTCATTTTGGAGTCTTCACTGTGAGGACATATCATCGTTAGGTGTTAGGTCCGAAAGGTGTCCTTCACTTTCCTAGCGGATAGCATCAGAACGGTATATTTGCATATACGATTTATATTTGTTTTTGAAATTTTAGCACTTATGTACACTACTACTACTACTCCAAGTAGATAATGATGTATATTTATTAATATTTGCCTGGAGAGTCAGACGGTCAGCGCATGTTAGTGTTGAGAAAAAAAAACGTGCGTTTGAAAGGTGACCTTCGTATACTAGCACAACGCTCTTAACAACTGAGCTATCAAGCCTTAGGGTTGATGTCGAGGGAGTGAGGCCCGAAAATCGTATATCGTAAATGTAGGGGGAACAGAAGGGCGAGCGCCCATGTATCAATGGGGGTTGACCTTGTCTCCCCCTACTTGGTAACTAAGAGACACTCAAAAAACTAGTCCTTATTACTCATATGAGCTCACCAAAATTTGTACCTTTGTATCCAAATCGGAGCAACTTTAAAATTTGACCCCTATGCAACTGAAATTGACCTTTTTTATTGATTTTTGTTGTTTTAGCCTATAACTCTGAAACTTTAGATATTACAAACTCTACCTGTTCTGAATCCTTATGGTAAAGACCACATAATTGGTATACTTTTCAATTTGAACCCTGTACACAAATTGTTCTTGGTCCTCTTTCCTTAAGGCACCATTTGCAGCACTTAAGAATCACGTTTCAGGGGTCCCCGTCAGGCTGTCAAAAACATATTTAATCACTCAAACATTTTGTACTTGAGATGTGTTACAAATGTCTGCACGCTCCCAGTCTACTGGATTATATTCAGAATATTAGTGTCGTCGAGGGAAACTCGTCGTCTTGAAATGCTGGAGAAAATTAACTTCAAGACTGAGAAGATTCCCATGGATTTTGTTACCCGTGGATTTTTTTGTACGCTGTCATTTTGGAGTTGGCTTTTATAAAGCGCCATTCCTACAACATCACGGCGCTGTTGCCCATTATTATTACGCTGCCGTCAGGAAATCGTCACAATCATTTCGCTTGATCTAGGCCGGAAGCTAGCCAAGCGCACAATCCTATCAGCTCTTAGATTGTAATATCCCCCATAACAGCTACCCGTATACCGCACAATCCTATCAGCTCTTAGATTGTAATATCCGCACAATCCTATCAGCTCTTAGATTGTAATATCCCCCATAACAGCTACCCGTATACCGCTTGGGTCGACGAGGCAAGCGAGATAGAGTGCCTTGCCCAAGTGCACAACACATTGGCCTCAATGGGGCTCGAACCCACGACCTTTGGATCATGAGTCGGCAGTCATATCCGCTGGACCACATGTGTCCTCAACATACATCGTTGAACTGCAACGAATCTTAATTGTGGACATAAGTCGTCATTTCTGGAAGAACTTTTGTTCATTGAGTGTATAATATTATTGTAATTGTGTTTTGGACATACTACATTCTTGAACCAATCTGATTAAAATCATATTAAATCAGTGTTATTATATGTTAGATTCAGATCACTTGTGCTCATTTGTTTGTGTTTAAAATGTATTTCTGACCTTTGACGTCCACGAGACGTCGTAACAGAGTTGACTTAAAGGAAATGTAAGACATGAACATGTCGGGGAAAATGTATATATGCAGTTAACCGTGTCCGCTTTGCAAACTTCGCAGCAGGTTTCACATAAGGGGGTTACATCTTGACGACCGACGCCCTTTGCTATCACGATTTATTACAGGGTGAGTAAAAAAAAAAATTGACCCTGATTGTGTCCGCCATTTTGAATTTTTAAGTGACACAATCTCTAACATATTGTGGTATCATCTGAAAGTTAGGTTCATTATCTTTAATTTGCTGGAAAGATAATTCTAATCGGTTAAGTATAGGCCTAGCTACAGTCGATTGAATCAAGTAGTCAGCTTTTCCCCCTATCCACGGATTCCAATTTGAATGCACGACGGCCAACAAGCAAACGACTCCCGAAAATGAGCTAAGGGTATGTCTATGTTCATGTCAAAATAATAAATAAAGTGGTATCTTAAAGGTGTAAAAGCAGTGATAATGGTAAAGTTTTATTTGTGAAAAACTTTTTTTTCAAGATGTGGCATAATTGTGGTCTGCCAATATAGACAATACTTAAACCTCAAAAAGTTACCGTGTATTCACCGATGGTATATCCATTCAAACTACTCAGAAACTGATACATGTTTCAAGTTAACTTATGTTTCAAATGACTGTTATGAGTGATGCGGACGTTAGAACGTCAAGAGGGCATCTTATGATAGGTTGTGACTGAATTTTGTGGGGTTAAATAACGTCATATTTATTCGCATTCAATAAATAGCTCAGACTTTTTTCTGGACACTGATTTCCTTAGGCTGAAACGCCGTTCATTTGATGTGAATCCGTGGACAGAGCGCAAAACCTGCTACTTGATTCAAACGACGTAGCTCGGTCTATATCTAAAACCCGATGGGAATGATCTTGCAGCAAATGTAAAGATAATGAACTAAGGCTTCTAATGAACCACACTGTATTAAAAGTCTTACTAATACATCCAAATGGCGGAAGCAATCAGGGTCAAGTTTTTGTTTACTCACCCTGTATTAGGCGGTGGCGGCCAAGAAATTCCAATATGATATTGTAAAATTAAATTGTTGTATTGTGCCTGTTCAGACATAAAATGTCCATATTTTGCAGAGATGCCACTTTCGAGAAAACCATTAATTCATGGTTCTTGTTTGTCCATATTTTCGTACTTTGTTTTCAGCCCGGTAGTAGAAGTAATAATAGTTAGGACATATAAACAAGATAAACCAACACAGAATCCGAACGCAAACATCAGAACGGTTCTGATGCTAACCGCTGATGCTATCCGCTATGGTTCTGATGTTATCCGCTATGGTTCTGATGCTATCCGCTGATGCTATCCGCTATGGTTCTGATGCTATCCGCTAATGCTATCCGCTATGGTTCTGATGCTATCCGCTATGGTTCTGATGTTATCCGCTATGGTTCTGATGCTATCCGCTGATGCTATCCGCTATGGTTCTGATGCTATCCGCTGATGCTATCCGCTATGGTTCTGATGCTATCCGCTGATGATGTCCGCTATGGTTCTGATGATAACCGCTATGGTTCTGATGCTATCCGCTGATGCTATCCGCTATGGTTCTAATCCTATCCGCTATGGTTCTGATGCTATCCGCTGATGCTATCCGCTATGGTTCTGAGGCTAACCGCTATGGTTCTGATGCTATCCGCTGATGCTATCCGCTATGGTTCTGATGCTATCCGCTGATGATGTCCGCTATGGTTCTGATGCTATCCGCTGATGATGTCCGCTATGGTTCTGATGCTATCCGCTATGTGTGACTGTACTTTTATTTTCTCAATGAATTGTGCTCTATATGTGCTCAGAGTAGGGCATGTGACAAGAAAGTGCTATTTCCACTGCCTTCATGCATAATTTGCCAGACCATTATTTTTCATAGCGGTGTGTTTCTCATCCTTTATTTATTACATTATAATAGTTTCAACGGACAAACAAAACCTAGAAATATCAACTTGAAAAGTATTCAAATCAGCATAAGACGGCCTTTAGACAAGAAATAGGACCAAGCTCAACTGCCAATAAATTTGGATGTTTACATTCTGAAAAAAGAGGAGGAGTTCCAGGGGGGAGGTGGCAGTTTGTGGCAATTTCTGGAACAGAAAAGCAAGGTGTTCACATCCCTGATAGAATTTACAGTGTATCTAGCATGTTTTGCGACACAATTCAAAAGCATTCAGACCGGTGTGAAAGCAGATATGGTCCGGCGGGGGCCTAAGTCCGGGGCTCCATATACGATAACGGAATAAAGCGTGAAACTAATGTTGCATAAAGAGTCAACTGAATCGATTACCCTATTGTTCACTATTGTTCCCGGACTATGAGTACGCCGGACAATGGTTACTTCTACACCGGGATTCAGGCATGGTACTTTAGGCTTGTAGGAAGATATTGATCTGGCAAGTGAAAGATGGATTAGCCGTGATTAGCACATACAATAGAGGTCTTCCACCTTTCGAATTAGCGACCATCTTGCCGGGAATGGCAAAGTCCATTCCAAATTTCTGGAGACTTTCTAAATCTAAAAAACGACATGCATGTTGGATATGTATGCATAAAAGTATGGGTCACACTTTGAATAGCACAAGTACTTTGAGGTCGGGTATTAAATTGATCTGAATGAGGAATACTACGGGAACTAACACCTTTTGTTATAGGTTATGCATGAGTGAGGTGAAAGACCTCTATAGCAATGGTCTGTGAGCTGATGACAACATGCTTTTCAAGTTTGGTAAATGCTGGCAGTAATGTCAGCAGCCTTGTTCCAGAAATTGCCACAAACTGCCACCTCCCCCTGGAACTCTTCCTGTTTTTACTGTTTTTACAGAATGCAAAACATCCAAATTCAGTAAGGGTCCTTTTCATTGTGTCATTTTTTTTCATGCCATTAAGTCTCTAGCAATTGGCCTACAGGCCACGATTTGAGATTAAATAAACCTTGATTATTATTTTATGATTATTCTATTGTTTGTTTTTTTTGTAACACTCAGGAAAGCATAATTATTGGGAACCACCGCCCGAGGCAAATATCACTGCATTTAAGCCAGTAGAACCAGAAGGGAAACATATTTGGTTGTTTAACATTACAGCTGACCCATATGAAAGACATGATGTTGCAGAAGAAAACCCATCTGTAGTGAAGAAGATGCTTGATCGCCTTCAGGAGTACTATAAGACGATGGTTCCTGCAACTTATCCTGCCCCCGATCCGGGCTGCGATCCTTCCAAACATGGTGGAGTTTGGGGTCCTTGGGAATCATGAAGCTGGGCAAATGAGTTACAACGTAACTCGTTTTATGTGTGGATTATATACTCTGTGATATTACGCTATCACTTTGTGCTCATATTGACCTATGGTCAGACTTACAGGTTGTCCCACAAAATGTTAACACTCGTGACCAGCAAGGTATTTTGTTAAAACAAAAGTACGCATTGGTCTTTGTTTGATATTACTTTCAAGACAATAAAATAAGCTTTTATTTGTCATTTATTTCATTCCAATCCGACATGTAGACCAATGCTTCATCAAAAATGAGTGCTAAATCAAATTGGTCCGATTTCTGCCTTTAAGCATTTGAAATGCAACACAAATACACTTGACTTCAGAGGACATTTTTTTTCATCTTAAAAGGACAAAAAATAGATCTTGCTGTGTTATTCTATTGAAGAAATACTTAGAGATTTCTGTCATCGTTTTGGAACCAACCGCTCATTGTTGAATCTGTCATAACGGCTATTCTATAACAAAAGAGATGTTGGCTTGAGTTTTTGCCATTCTGATCCGTTCTGGGTCTGTTGAGCCTGCTACTGGTGGCTCTGCTTCCCTTACCAGACGGGCAGACCTGTGAGAAGAGGCTTATTTTAGGAGTTTAAATGTCTGCCCTACACATACATCATACATTATTTTAAAGGTTAATGTGTCTTCTTTCAGATAAGGCATATGATGTGGAATTCCAAAATTGAGAGAAATGTGTGTTTTGGGGGCTATTTTGGTCAAGAACTTCCACTTTTGGTATAAAAAAAATATTATTTAAAGATATGTGAAATACATTCCGTCCGTTGAATTAATATTTAGATAATTATGACTCTTCATTAAGCGACAATAAACATCTTAAAATTACAAAATGTACAGAAACTATAAGGCAATATAGAATCTACATGCGTTTTTTTCTCAAAATCTTCTGAAACAACTTGTCCTTCTTAAGTTACTTACAAAAAATATCACCCTACAGAGGACTAACCATATGAATCACTGGAAAGTTTATTATGTTGACTTTAAGGGAAGGATGGTGTGTGGAGCTGCTAAACTGGGAGAAAGAGTGATTTTGGGCGTATTCTGGTAAAAAAAAGAGGGATTAAGAATATGTGACATCTTCTATTCATCTATATAAACAAGTATATATGCGGATTTGAAACCCTGTATGGCGCTCCATAAGTCCTGCCAGAAAGCAATTAAAGGAAGGGAGGGTACAGTTTTATTTTTTTTATTAAAACTTCGTTATAGAGGGTAACCTCAATCAGTGATCAGCACTGCGGTCCATTAGGGCCCTCTTTCTTAAAGTACATTTAACAGATCAAAATATTAAATACATACTAAATAATTTTAAAATACATATATTAATATACAGGAAGATTATGGATATATAAAACCAAGTACATAAAAGCTCCGAGAACTATAAATCATAACTTAATGACTCAAGTTACACAAAAGCATACAAAATATTACATACAGTAGAAGGTGAATTAAATTACAAGATTAAAAAATGAAGCACCTATAATGACACCAAAAGTAATACATGCCCCTAAAGGCATGTGTTAAAGGCCTACAGAACATTAAACAAAAATAATAAAATTACCAGAGCCTAAATATTTTTTTAAAATTCGTCTTAAAACTAGAGAGGCGTAGTTGAATTTTTGAAATAGGTTTAATAGGTTGTTCCACCATCTGGCGCCGGAGTTCAAAAATGTACGCTTACCCCATCTGTTTTGAACGTGGATAGCCAAGAAATTAGCACTTTTCAACGTGTATTGTAGCAATGAGTATTACGATTTGGATTTACTAAACAGATAGTCCGGGGTGCCATGTTGATGGACACACTTATACTTTAGAATAGTTTGAAATAGTTGGCACGTTCATTCCATTTCAATCCAATTTAGCTCCTTAAAATTCAATCAACTGGTTTTCCCTAACTTTGTATCCAGGAGTGAGTCTGGCTGCATGGTTTGCAGTATTGAATTCTGTTTACAGTTTTTGGCGGCACTAGCCCATAGGGACAACAGTAATCATATGAGGCAGACAATGGCATTGTTACAGATATTCCTTGATTCTGATCAATTACTTGTCGAGACGTTTTATGATCCGATCTTTTGAGATAATTTAGCAACAATTTTATCTGTATGCACCGTCCATTTTAACTGTGGATCGAACCACATGCCTAAATATTTAAAGACATAATCAAGCTCCAGTTTTCTGTTTAAGACGATATCAAGGGTGGTATTCGCACTTTTGGTGAGATCCATACAACATCACCTTGGTTTTAGAGGACATAATAGTATGTTTGTTAACATGCATCCACTCAGCAATTCTAACAAGCTCCCTGTTAAGAACCTTTTCAATATCAGACCTAGATTTGGAATTATAATGAGCTGTATCATCAGACAATAAAGAGCAACCCTGCTTTCAGTAAGGGACTCAGGCAGGTCATTGATTAAAAAATAATAAAAAGTAAGGGCCCAAATGGAGCCCTTGGGCACACCAACACTCAGGCAAAAGGTCCGAGCTGATGTGTCAATTACAGTATATGTTGGCGGGGGTTACAAGGTAGTTCAAACAACCAATTCCATTTCATTACCTATACACCAATCCGGTTTAACTTAGAACCCTGATGGTGTATGTGTCAAACGCCTTTTCTTTTTTAGATCTAAAAAAAAAATCGCCGGTAATATCCCCCTTATCCATTATTAGGAGAGGTAATCAGTTAAATCGGTGATTGCAGTCAAGGTGGAATGCTGCTCTCTGAAGCCTGATTGATTTTTACACAAAAGTGCGTGTGTTTGTAAATGATCATAGACCTGTTTTGTGAATGGCCCTTTCAAGGATTTTAGAGATCACGGGTACAACGTGATATGGTCCTATAATTGTCCCATCGTTTTTTGAGAACCAATCCTTAAATATGGAGTAACCATTACTATTTTCCGTCATTGGGTTAATGTCATGTATACGGAAAGATTCCTTGATATGATTTAACGGTTTTGCAATCTGATTAGCACTTGCCCTAAGCAACCGTGAACTAAGGCCATCACATGCCGGTTTCTTTGTTCACTCCAAGAGTTGTTAATTGCTTGAGAACATAATCACTCTCATAAATATAGGCAGTATCAAGTATAATTGGTGTTATTCTCAAAATGCTGAATATTTTTTTCCAAGCTTTGATTAATGCAAAATTTTCACCTTTTCATAGTCCCACTCTATATCACTTGAAAGCTATATGTTTAACTCCTAAAGGTATTGGTCTGATTGTGTAGCGATAACTTTTTTGAAAGCGCGTTTTGGGGACACTTTGGTTAAAAAACCTTCATGGTTAAATATGTCCGCTATCTTGTGTGCACAAACCTGTAGGGCGTGCCCTAGATCTACAGGTTGGTATAACATTTCGCAACATGATTGAAAATCATTTAAAAAAAAATCACACTGAGAATATTGTTTAGCTACAAAGCTGGTGAAAAATCCCCACATTTTGGTGAAACGGTATGTATTGTTATGAGAGGTCATTTATTTTGTTAGTTTATGATATTCATCTTAAAACTGATAATTTATTAAAATATCGTGCGATATAACTGAAAATAATCAGTTTCTTACAATCGATTAAACATTGGTTATTTTATTTATTATTATTTTACTTTTTTTAATATTAAAATTTACTTTTTAGCTCAGTACAGTAGAATGATACATGGATATTGTCTTTGGCGAGATGCTATGATTAACTGGAATAAGAGTTCTATTAAACATACATCATGTTTCCTGCTCATATGCTTGGGGTCTGCGGGTGAAACTGTTTTTTTTTTGCCACTTTTTGATTTAAACTATTAAACACGTTAAAACAAAATATTCCCACATTTAAATATTTCAAAAATAAATTGTCGTGCCGAGCAAGCTCGTGCGCGGAGTGCCCATCTCTCTTCCTTAGCGTTTAGGGCCACTCCTCTCCGTATTATTTTTTGCTGTGGGGTTCGCCACTACTCCTGCACAGCGGAGTCGTTACTTTCCCATTATTGAATAACACTGGTACCCATTCAACTTACCACCGGGTGGAGTGGAGTAATTGAGGTAAGGCGCCTTAACTCAAGGGCACAACACGTTGGGCGCAGTGGGACCTCTCGAGCCCACGACCTTTAGAGTGCTGGACGAGCGCTCAATCCACCATACCACACGTGCCCTCATAAAATCGTCATATTTATGTACCACTTGCTCAATACAGTTATTAAACCAATAAATTCAAAAGTTACTAGGTTTTTAACGTACAAATGCATCATTTGTCGGTCTATTTTGCACTATCAGAGCTACAGGGTGAGTCAAAAAAAGACAACAATTGAGCGAGATTTTTCATGGAAAAACCCCTCTCATTGCTATTCCTATATTCTTGTAGTTTACGTACATTCCCTTTTTTGTTAGCTCTCATTATAAAATTACCGGGCATTAAAATTGATGAACGCGTTCAAAGGTTACAGTTGCGAAAGTGAAGTACCCGCTGTGAAAGGATACCTCCCGAAACAAGTTTACACCGCTATACCAGTATAACCCAAAGAGCAATACCCTTGTGGGTCTAACGTTTTCAGCGTTGGGATCGACTGAATGCATATCTCAATTAATTACACCTATTTGGAATATAAATGGTCAGGGAACACTAATTGACGTAAGACAGCCCTCTCGTGGTGTGATGGGCGTGGGAGGGGAAAGGAGTAAGGGCGGGATCCGCATTCAAAATTGCCCCAATAGAGATCAGGGGAAAGTAATAAATTGATAGTTGACAGGTTACCCGTGTTCATCCTTTGAAAAATGTGTTTTAGTGACTTTGCCCCAAAAGGTAACATGGTTACCCATCGCCTTAGTCCCTCTAAACAGTATGCCATGCGCATCTACCATGTAGGTTTTGATTATAGGATCGTAAACAAAGCCCTAAAGACCAGCCACCGCAAATAATGACCAAGACAAGACTCTAGTTGCTTTTCATACTGAAGTATTCTTTGTTGAATTCATGAACTCTGCCATAAACTCCACTACTCCACTACCCTAAAAACTGTTTAAAAAACACACACAAAAAAAGGTAGTTTTAAGTTATCATGAACCTTACACTATATAGTCCATTCCTCCACCTCCGTGCAGTGGACGTCACAACCTTAAACGCAGGCTTTTACGCTACATGCCAAGACATGCCGTCCCCTGTGAGCGCGACAACAACGCCTCGCCTTTAAGCCAGCGGCGCGGTGAAACCGGTGCGACGGTTCAAATCTCGCGCTGACGTCACCGCCACGGAGGAGGAGGGCAAATATGGAAGTTACGTGTATATACATATTTTCAGGAACATTGCATAGAAGCTTTACCACACTCTAAAAAATGCTGGACCCATACATCCTAATGGACCAATGTTTCATGTTTGTGTGCTACAATTACCGAGCTCCCATATGCACAGGGAATAAATGTACTTCTACTAGAGCTATGCCAGGTGTCATAATTTAAGGATTGTCCCTTAAAAATAATATAACTTAAATGAGTCACATATCGCAAGGATTTTATCTGTCTCATTACCTGCATACTAGCTGG